>JBBPBR010001472.1:0-69412 GCA_037974775.1 Cicer pinnatifidum | reverse complement strand
TATTGGATGCACAAGATTGGTTAAAAACCCTAATTTGACAAGAATAAGCCTAGGGAGGACGAAAATGACCTAATTGATCATCCAATGACACAAACACACCTATTGGATGCACAAGATTGGTTAAAAACCCTAATTCGACAAGAATATGCCTAAGGAGGACGAAAATAACCTAAATATTAATTCAATGACACAAACAAAGTTATTGGATGCACAAGATTGGTTAAAAACCCTAATTGGACAAGAATAAGCCTTGGGATGATGAAAATGACCTAATTGATCTTCGAATGACACAAACACACCTATTGGATGCACAAGATTGGTTAAAAACCCTAATTGGACAAGAATAAGCCTAGGGAAGACGAAAATGACCTAATTGATCATCCAATGACACAAACACACCTATTGGATGCACAAGATTGGTTAAAAACCCTAATTGGACAAGAATAAGCCTAGGGTGGACGAAAATGACCTAAATGTTAATCCAATGACACAAATCAACTTATTGGATGCACAAGATTGGTTAAAAACCCTAAATGGACAAGAATAAGCCTAGGGAGGACGAAAATGACCTAATTGATCATCCAATGACACAAACACACCTATTGGATGCACAAGATTCGTTAAAAACCCTAATTGGACAAGAATACGCCTAGGGAGGAAGAAAATGACCTAATTGATCATCCAATGACACAAACACACCTATTGGATGCACAAGATTGGTTAAAAACCCTATTTGGACAAGAATATGCCTAGGGAGGACGTAAATGACCTAAATATTAATTCAATGAAACAAACAAACTTATTGGATGCACAAGATTGGTTAAAAACCCTAATTGGACAAGAATAAGCCTAGGGAGGACGAAAATGACCTAATTGATCATCCAATGACACAAACACACCTATTGGATGCACAAGATTGGTTAAAAACCCTAATTGGAAAAGAATATGCCTAGGGAGGACGAAAATTACCTAAATATTAATTCAATGACATAAACAAACTTATTGGATGAACAAAATTGGTTAAAAACCCTAATTGGACAAGAATATGCCTAGGGAGGACGAAAATGACCTAATTGATAATCCAATGACACAAACACACCTATTGGATGCACAAGATTGGTTAAAAACCCTAATTGGACAAAAATATGCCTAGGGAGGACGAAAATGACCTAAATATTAATTCAATGACATAAACAAACTTATTGGATGCACAAGATTGGTTAAAAACCCTAATTGGACAAGAATAAGCCTAGGGAGGACGAAAATGACCTAATTGATCATCCAATGACACAAACACACCTATTGGATGCACAAGATTGGTTAAAAACCCTAATTGGACAAGAATAAGCCTAGGGAGGACGAAAATGACCAAATTGATCATCCAATGACACCAACACACCTATTGGAAGCACAAGATTGGTTAAAAACCCTAATTGGACAAGAATATGCCTAGGGAGGACGAAAATGACCTAAATGTTAATCCAATGACACAAATGAACTTATTGGATGCACAAGATTGATTAAAAACCCTAATTGGACAAGAATAAGCCTAGGGAGGACGAAAATGACCTAATTGATCATCCAATGACACAAACACACCTATTGGATGCACAAGATTGGTTAAAAACCCTAATTGGACAAGAATAAGCCTAGGGAGGACGAAAATGACCTAATTGATCATCCAAAAACACAAACACATCTATTGGATGCACAAGATTGGTTAAAAACCCTAGTTGGACAAGAATATACCTAGGGAGGATGAAAATGACCTAATTGATCATCCAATGACACAAATGAACTTATTGGATGCACAAGATTGGTTAAAAACCCTAATTGGACAAGAATAAGCCTAGGGAGGACGAAAATGACCTAATTGATCATCCAATGACACAAACACACCTATAGGAAGCACAAGATTGGTTAAAAACCCTAATTGGACAAGAATATGCCTAGGGAGGACGAAAAAGACATAAATGTTAATCCAATGACACAAATGAACTTATTGGATGCACAAGATTGATTAAAACCCTAATTAGACAAGAATAAGCCTAGGGAGGACGAAAATGACCTAATTGATCATCCAATGACCCAAACACACCTATTGGATGCACAAAATTGGTTAAAAACCCAAATTGGACAACAATATGCCTAGGGAGGAGGAAAATGACCTAAATATTAATTCAATGACACAAACAAAGTTATTGGATGCACAAGATTGGTTAAAAACCCTAATTGGACAAGAATAAGCCTAGGGAGGACGAAAATGACCTAATTGATCATCCAATGACACAAACACACCTATTGGATGCACAAGATTGGTTAAAAACCCTAATTGGACAAGAATATGCCTAGGGAGGACGAAAATGACCTAAATATTAATTCAATGACACAAACAAAATTATTGGATGCACAAAATTGGTTAAAAACCCTAATTGGACAAGAATAAGCCTAGGGAGGACGAAAATGACCTAATTGATCATCCAAACACTCTTAACACATCTATTTGATGCACAAGATTGGTTAAAAACCCTAGTTGGACAAGAATATACCTAGGGAGGACGAATATGACCTAATTGATCATCCAATGACACAAATGAACTTATTGGATGCACAAGATTGGTTAAAAACCTTAATTGGACAAGAATAAGCCTAGGGAGGACGAAAATGACCTAATTGATCATCCAATGACACAAACACACCTATTGGAAGCACAAGATTGGTTAAAAACCCTAATTGGACAAGAATATGCCTAGGGAGGACGAAAATGACCTAAATGTTAATCCAATGACACAAATGAACTTATTGTATGCACAAGATTGAATAAAAACCCTAATTGGACAAGAATAAGCCTAGGGAGGACGAAAATGACCTAATTGATCATCCAATGACACAAACACACCTATTGGATGCACAAGATTGGTTAAAAACCCTAATTGGACAAGAATATGCCTAGTGAGGACGAAAATGACCAAATTGATCATCCAATGACACAAACACACCTATTGCTTGTACAAGATTGGTTAAAAACCCTAATTGGACAAGAATATGCCTAGGGAGAACGGATATGACCTAAATGTTAATCCAATGACACAAATGAAGTTATTGGATGCACAAGATTGGTTAAAAACCCTAATTGGACAAGAATAAGCCTAGGGAGGACGAAAATGACCTAATTGATCATCCAATGACACAAACACACCTATTGGATGCACAAGATTGGTTAAAAACCCTAATTGGACAAGAATATGCCTAGTGAGGACGAAAATGACCTAATTGATCATCCAATGACACAAACACACCTATTGCTTGCACAAGAATGGTTAAAAACCCTAATTGGACAAGAATATGCCTAGGGAGGACGGATATGACCTAAATGTTAATCCAATGACACAAATGAAGTTATTGGATGCACAAGATTGGTTAAAAACCATAATTGGACAAGAATAAGCCTAGGGAGAACGAAAATGACCTAAATGTTAATCCAATGACACAACTCAACTTATTGGATGCAGAAGATTGGTTAAAAACCCTAATTGCACAAGAATAAGCCTAGCGAGGACGAAAATGACCTAATTGTTCATCCAATGACACAAACACACCTATTGGATGCACAAGATTGGTTAAAAACCCTAGTTGGACAAGAACATGCTTAGGGAGGACGAAAATGACTTAATTGATCATCCAATGACACTAATGAACTTATTGGATGCACAAGATTGGTTAAAAACCCTAATTGGACAAGAATAAGCCTAGGGAGGACGAAAATGACCTAATTGATCATCCAATGACACAAACACAACTATTGGATGCACAAGATTGGTTAAAAACCCTAATTGGACAAGAATATGCCTAGGGAGGACGAAAATGACCTAAATATTAATTCAATGACACAATTAAAGTTATTGGATGCACAAGATTGGTTAAAAACCCTAATTGGACAAGAATAAGCCTATGGAGGAGGCAAATGACCTAATTGATCATCCAACGACACAAACACACCTATTGGATGCAGAAGATTGGTTAAAAACCCTAATTGGACAAGAATAAGTCTAGGGAGGACAAAAATGACCTAATTGATCATCCAATGACACAAACACACGTATTGGATGCACAAGATTGGTTAAAAACCCTAATTGGACAAGAATAAGCCTAGGGAGGACGAAAATGACCTAATTGATCATCCAATGACACAAACACACCTATTGGATGCACAAGATTGGTTAAAAACCCTAATTGGACAAGAATAAGCCTAGTGAGGACGAAAATGACCTAATTGATCATCCAATAACACAAACACACCTAATGGAAGCACAAGAATGGTTAAAAACTCTAATTGGACAAGAATATGCCTATGGAGGACGAAAATGACCTAAATGTTATTCCAATGACACAAATAAACTTATTGGATGCACAAGATTGGTTAAAAACCCTAATTGGGAAAGAATAAGCCTAGGGAGGACGAAAATGACCTAATTGATCATCCAATGACACAAACACAACTATTGGATGCACAAGATTGGTTAAAAACCCTAATTGGACAAGAATATGCCTAGGGAGGACGAAAATGACCTAAATGTTAATCCAATGACACAACTCAACTTATTGGATGCACAAGATTGGTTAAAAACCCTAATTTGACAAGAATAAGCCTAGGGAGGACGAAAATGAACTAATTGATCATCCAATGACACAAACACACCTATTAGATGCACAAGATTGGTTAAAAACCCTAATTGGACAAGAATAAGCCTAGGGAGGACGAAAATGACCTAATTGATCATCCAATGACACAAACACACCTATTGGATGCACAAGATTGGTTAAAAACCCTAATTGGACAAGAATATGCCTAAGGAGGACGAAAATGACCTAAATATTAATTCAATGACACAAACAAAGTTATTGGATGCACAAGATTGGTTAATAACCCTAATTGGACAAGAATAAGCCTTGGGATGACGAAAATGACCTAATTGATCATCCAATGACACAAACACGCCTATTGGATGCACAAGATTGGTAAAAAACCCTAATTGGACAAGAATATGCCTAGGGACGACGAAATGACCTAAATATTAATTCAATGACACAAACAAAGTTATTGGATGCACAAGATTGGTTAAAAACCCTAATTGGACAAGAATAAGCCTAGGGAGGACGAAAATGACCTAATTGATCATCCAATGACACAAACACACCTATTGGATGCACAAGATTGGTTAAAAACCCTAATTGGACAAGAATATGCCTAGGGAGGACGAAAATGACCTAAATATTAATTCAATGACACAATCAAAGTTATTGGATGCACAAGATTGGTTCAAAACCCTAATTGGACAAGAATAAGCTTAGGGAGGACGAAAATGACCTACTTGATCATCCAATGACACAAACACACCTATTGGATGCACAAGATTGGTTAAAAACCCTAATTGGACAAGAATAAGCCTAGGGAGGACGAAAATGACCTAATTGATCATCCAATGACACAAACACACCTATTGGATGCACAAGATTGGTTAAAAACCCTAATTGGACAAGAATATGCCAAGGGAGGACGAAAATGACCTAATTGATCATCCAATGACACAAACACACCTATTGGATGCACAAGATTGGTTAAAAACCCTAATTGGACAAGAATATGCCTAGGGAGGATGAATATGACCTAAATGTTAATTCAATGACAAAAACGAACTTATTGGATGCACAACATTGGTTAAAAACCCTAATTGGACAAGAATAAGCCTAGGGAGGACGAAATTGGCCTAATTGATCATCCAATGACACAAACACACCTATTGGAAGCACAAGATTGGTTAAAAACCCTAATTGGACAAGAATAAGCCTAGGGAGGACGAAAATGACCTAATTGATCATCCAATGACACAAACACACCTATTGGATGCACAAGATTGGTTAAAAACCCTAATTGGACAAGAATATGCCAAGGGAGGACGAAAATGACCTAATTGATCATCCAATGACACAAACACACCTATTGGATGCACAAGATTGGTTAAAAACCCTAATTGGACAAGAATAAGCCTAGGGAGGATGAAAATGACCTAATTGATCATCCAATGACACAAACACACCTATTGGATGCACAAGATTGGTTTGAAACCCTAGTTGGACAAGAACATGCCTAGGGAGGACGAAAATGACCTAATTGATCATCCAATGACACAAATGAACTTATTGGATGCACAAGATTGGTTAAAAACCCTAATTGGACAAGAATAAGCCTAGGGAGGACAAAAATGACCTAATTGATCATTCAATGACACAAACACACCTATTGAATGCACAAGATTGGTTATAAACCCTAATTGGACAAGAATAAGCCTAGGGAGGACGAAAATGACCTAATTGATCATCCAATGACACAAACACACCTATTGGATGCACAAGATTGGTTTGAAACCCTAGTTGGACAAGAATAAGCCTAGGGAGGATGAAAATGACCTAATTGATCATCCAATGACACAAACACACCTATTGGATGCACAAGATTGGTTTGAAACCCTAGTTGGACAAGAACATGCCTAGGGAGGACGAAAATGACCTAATTGATCATCCAATGACACAAATGAACTTATTGGATGCACAAGATTGGTTAAAAACCCTAATTGGACAAGAATAAGCCTAAGGAGGACGAAAATGACCTAAATGTTAATCCAATGACACAACTCAACTTATTGGATGCACAAGATTGGTTAAAAACCCTAATTGGACAAGAATAAGCCTATGGAGGACGAAAATGACCTAATTGATCATCCAATGACACAAACACACCTATTGGATGTACAAGATTGGTTAAAACCCTAATTGGACAAGAATAAGCCTTGGGAGGACGAAAGTGACCTAAATGTTAATCCAATGACACAACTCAACTTATTGGATGCACAAGATTGGTTAAAAACCCTAATTGGACAAGAATAAGCCTAGGGAGGACGAAAATGACCTAATTGATCATCCAATGACACAAACACACCTATTGGATGCACAAGATTGGTTAAAAACCCTAATTGGACAAGAGTATGCCTAGGGAGGATGAAAATGACCTAAATATTAATTCAATGACACAAACAAACTTATCGGATGCACAACATTGGTTAAAAACCTTAATTGGACAAGAATAAGCCTAGGGACGACGAAAATGACCTAATTGATCAACCAATGACACAAACACACCTATTAGATGCACAAGATTTGTTAAAAACCCTAATTGGACAAGAATAAGCCTAGGGAGGACGAAAATGACCTAATTGATCATCCAATGACACAAACACACCTATTGGATGCACAAGATTGGTTAAAAACCCTAATTGGACAAGAATATGCCAAGGGAGGACGTAAATGACCTATTTGAGCATCCAATGACACAACCACACCTATTGGATGCACAAGATTGGTTAAAAACCCTAATTGGACAAGAATATGCCTAGGGAGGACGAAAATGACCTAAATATTAATTCAATGACACAAACAAACTTATCGGATGCACAAAATTGGTTAAAAACCCTAATTGGACAAGAATAAGCCTAGGGAGGACGAAAATGACCTAATTGATCATCCAATGACACAAACACACCTATTGGATGCACAAGATTGGTTAAAAACCCTAATTTGACAAGAATAGGCCTAGGGAGGACGGATATGACCTAAATGTTAATCCAATGACACAAATGAACTTATTGGATGCACAAGATTGGTTAAAAACCCTAATTGGACAAGAATAAGCCTAGGGAGGACGAAAATGACCTAATTCGTCATCCAATGACACAAACACACCTATTGGATGCACAAGATTGGTTAAAAACCCTAATTGGACAAGAATATGCCTAGGGAGGACGAAAATGACCTAAATATTAATTCAATGACACAAACAAACTTATTGGATGCACAAGATTGGTTAAAAACCCTAATTGGACAAGAATAAGCCTAGGGAGGACGAAAATGACCTAATTAATCATCGAATGACACAAACACACCTATTGGATGCACAAGATTGGTTAAAAACCCTAATTGGACAAGAATATGCCTAGGGAGGAGGAAAATGACCTAAATATTAATTCAATGACACAAACAAAGTTATTGGATGCACAAGATTGGTTAAAAACCCTAATTGGACAAGAATAAGCCTTGGGAGGACGAAAATGACGTAATTGATCATCCAATAACACAAACACACCTATTGGATTCCCAAGATTGGTTAAAAACCCTAATTGGACAAGAATATGCCTAGGGAGGACGAAAATGACCTAATTGATCATTCAATGACACAAACAAACTTATTGGATGCACAAGATTGGTTAAAAACCCTAATTGGACAAGAATATGTCTAGGGAGGTCGAAAATGACCTAAATATTAATTCAATGACACAAACAAAGTTATTGGTTGCACAAGATTGGTTAAAAACCCTAATTGGACAAGAATAAGCCTAGGGAGGACGAAAATGACCTAATTGGTCATCCAATGACACAAATGAACTTATTGGATGCACAAGATTGGTTAAAAACCCTAATTGGACAAGAATAAGCCTAGGGAGGACGAAAATGACCTAATTGATCATCCAATGACACAAACACACCTATTGGATGCACAAGATTGGTTAAAAACCCTAATTGGACAAGAATATGCCTAGGGAGGACGAAAATGACCTAAATGTTAATCCAATGACACAAATGAACTTATTGGATGCACAAGATTGGTTAAAAACTCTAATTGGACAAGAATAAGCCTAGGGAGGACGCAAATGACCTAATTGATCATCCAATGACAGAAACACACCTATCGGATGCACAAGATTGGTTAAAAACCCTAATTGGACAAGAATAAGCATAGGGAGGACGAAAATGACCTTATTGATCATCCAATGACACAAACACACCTATTGGATGCACAAGATTGGTTAAAAACCCTAATTGGACAACAATATGCCTAGGTAGGACGAAAATGACCTAATTGATCATCCAATGACACAAACACACCTATTGGATGCACAAGATTGGTTAAAAACCCTAATTGGACAATAATATGCCTAGGGAGGACGAAAATGACCTAAATGTTAATCCAATGACACAAATGAACTTATTGGATGCACAAGATTGGTTAAAAACCCTAATTTGACAAGAATAAGCCTAGGGAGGACGAAAATGACCTAATTGATCATCCAATGACACAAACACACCTATTGGATGCACAAGATTGGTTAAAAACCCTAATTCGACAAGAATATGCCTAAGGAGGACGAAAATAACCTAAATATTAATTCAATGACACAAACAAAGTTATTGGATGCACAAGATTGGTTAAAAACCCTAATTGGACAAGAATAAGCCTTGGGATGATGAAAATGACCTAATTGATCATCGAATGACAAAAACACACCTATTGGATGCACAAGATTGGTTAAAAACCCTAATTGGACAAGAATAAGCCTAGGGAGGACGAAAATGACCTAATTGATCATCCAATGACACAAACACACCTATTGGATGCACAAGATTGGTTAAAAACCCTAATTGGACAAGAATATGCCTAGGGAGGACGAAAATGACCTAAATATTAATTCAATGACACAAACAAAGTTATTGGTTGCACAAGATATGTTAAAAACCCTAATTGGACAAGAATAAGCCTAGGGAGGACGAAAATGACCTAATTGATCATCCAATGACACAAACACACCTATTGGATGCACAAGATTGGTTAAAAACCCTAATTGGACAAGAATATGCCTAGGGAGGACGAAAATGACCTAAATATTAATTCAATGAAACAAACAAACTTATTGGATGCACAAGATTGGTTAAAAACCCTAATTGGAGAAGAATAAGCCTAGGGAGGACGAAAATGACCTAATTGATCATCCAATGACACAGACACACCTATTGGAAGCACAAGATTGATAAAAAACCCTAATTGGACAAGAATATGCCTAGGGAGGACGAAAATGACCTAAATGTTAATCCAATGACACAAATGAACTTATTGGATGCACAAGATTGGTTAAAAACCCTAATTGGACAAGAATAAGCCTAGGGAGGACGAAAATGACCTAAATGTTAATCCAATGACACAGCTCAACTTATTGGATGCACAAGATTGGTTAAAAACCCTAATTGGACAAGAATAAGCCTATGGAGGACGAAAATGACCCAAATGTTAATCCAATGACACAACTCAACTTATTGGATGCACAAGATTGGTTAAAAACCCTAATTTGACAAGAATATGCCTAGGGAGGACGAAAAAGACCTAATTGATCGTCCAATGACACAAACACACCTATTGGATGCACAAGATTGGTTAAAAACCCTAATTGGACAAGAATAAGCCTAGGGAGGACGAAAATGACCTAATTGATCATCCAATGACACAAACACACCTATTGGATGCACAAGATTGGTTAAAAACCCTAATTGGACAAGAATAAGCCTAGGGAGGACGAAAATGACCTAATTGATCATCCATTGCCACAAACACACCTATTGGATTCACAAGATTGGTTAAAAACCCTAATTGGACAAGAATAAACCTAGGGAGGATGAAAATGACCTAATTGATCATCCAATGACACAGACACACCTATTGGATGCACAAGATTGGTTAAAAACCCTAATTGGACAAGAATAAGCCTAGGGAGGACGAAAATGACCTAATTGATCATCCATTGCCACAAACACACCTATTGGATGCACAAGATTGGTTAAAAACCCTAATTGGACAAGAATAAACCTAGGGAGGACGAAAATGACCTAATTGATCATCCAATGACACAAACACACCTATTGGATGCACAAGATTGGTTAAAAACCCTAATTAGACAAGAATAAGCCTAGGGAGGACGAAAATGACCTAATTGATCATCCAATGACACAAACACACCTATAGGATACACAAGATTGGTTAAAAACCCTAATTGGACAATAATATGCCTAGGGAGGACGAAAATGACCTAAATGTTAATCCAATGACACAAATGAACTTATTGGATGGACAAGATTGGTTAAAAACCCTAATTTGACAAGAATAAGCCTAGGGAGGACGAAAATGACCTAATTGATCATCCAATGACACAAACACACCTATTGGATGCACAAGATCGGTTAAAAACCCTAATTCGACAAGAATATGCCTAAGGAGGACGAAAATAACCTAAATATTAATTCAATGACACAAACAAAGTTATTCGATGCACAAGATTGGTTAAAAACCCTAATTGGACAAGAATAAGCCTTGGGATGATGAAAATGACCTAATTGATCATCGAATGACACAAACACACCTATTGGATGCACAAGATTGGTTAAAAACCCTAATTGGACAAGAATAAGCCTAGGGAGGACGAAAATGACCTAATTGATCATCCAATGACACAAATGAACTTATTGGATGCACAAGATTGGTTAAAAACCCTAATTGGACAAGAATAAACCTAGGGAGGACGAAAATGACCTAATTGATCTTCCAATGACACAAACACACCTATTGGAAGCACAAGATTGGTTAAAAACCCTAATTGGACAAGAATAAGCCTAGGGAGGACGAAAATGACCTAATTGATCATCCAATGACACAAACACACCTATTGGATGCACAAGATTGGTTAAAAACCCTAATTGGACAAGAATATGCCTAGGGAGGACGAAAATGACCTAAATATTAATTCAATGAAACAAACAAACTTATTGGATGCAAAAGATTGGTTAAAAACCCTAATTGGACAAGAATAAGCCTAGGGAGGACGAAAATGACCTAATTGATCATCCATTGCCACAAACACACCTATTGGATGCACAAGATTGGTTAAAAACCCTAATTGGACAAGAATATGCCTGGGGAGGACGAAAGTGACCTAATTGATCATCCAATGACATAAACACACCTATTGGATGCACAAGATTGGTTAAAAACCCTAATTGGACAAGTATATGCCTAGGGAGGACGAAAATGACCTAATTGATCATCCAATGACACAAACACACCTATTGGATGCACAAGATTGGTTAAAAACCCTAATTGGACAAGAATATGCCTAGGGAGGACGAAAATGACCTAATTGATCATCCAATGACACAAATGAACTTATTGGATGCACAAGATTAGTTAAAAACCCTAATTGGACACGAATAAGCCTAGGGAGGACGAAAATAACCTAATTGATCATCCAATGACACAAACACACCTATTGGATGCACAAGATTGGTTAAAATCCCTAATTGGACAAGAATATGCCTAGGGAGGATGAAAATGACCTAAATGCTAATCCAATGACACAACTCAAATTATTGGTTGCACAAGTTTGGTTAAAAACCTTAATTGGGCAAGAATAAGCCTAGGGACGACGAAAATGACCTAATTGATCATCCAATGACACAAACACACCTATTGGATGCACAAGATTGGTTAAAAACCCTAATTGGACAAGAATAAGCCTAGGGAGGACGAAAATGACCTAATTGATCATCCATTGCCACAAACACACCTATTGGATGCACAAGATTGGTTAAAAACCCTAATTGGACAAGAATAGGCCTAGGGAGGACGAAAATGACCTAATTGATCATCCAATGACACAAACACACCTATTGGATGCACAAGATTGGTTAAAAACCATAATTGGACAAGAATAAGCCTAGGGAGGACGAAAATGACCTAATTGATCATCCAACGACACTAATGAACTTATTGGATGCACAAGATTGGTTAAAAACCCTAATTTGACAAGAATATGCCTAGGGAGGACGAAAATGACCTAAATATTAATTCAATGACACAAACAAACTTATTGGATGCACAAGATTGGTTAAAAACCCTAATTGGACAAGAATAAGCCTAGGGAGGACGAAAATGACCTAATTGATCATCCAATGACACAAACACACCTATTGGATGCACAAGATTGGTTAAAAACCCTAATTGGACAAGAATATGCCTAGGGAGGACGAAAATGACCTAAATATTAATTCAATGACACAAACAAACTTATTCGATGCACAAGATTGGTTAAAAACCCTAATTGGACAAGAATAAGCCTTGGCAGGACGAAAATGACCTAATTGATCATCCAATGAGACAAACACACCTATTGGATGCACAAGATTGGTTAAAAACCCTAGTTGGACAAGAACATGCCTAGGGAGGACGAAAATGACCTAATTGATCATCCAATGACACTAATGAACTTATTTGATGCACAAGATTGGTTAAAAACCCTAATTGGACAAGAATAAGCCTAGGGAGGAAGAAAATGACCTAATTGATCATCCAATGACACAAACACACCTATTGGATGCACAAGATTGGTTAAAAACCCTAAATGGACAAGAATAAGCCTAGGGAGGATCAAAATGACGTAATTGATCATCCAATGACACAAACACACCTATTGGATGAACAAGATTGGTTAAAAACCCTAATTGTACATGAATAAGCCTAGGGAGGACGAAAATGACGAAATTCATCATCCAATGACACAAACAAACCTATTGGATGCACAAGATTGGTTAAAAACCCTAATTGGACAAGAATAAGCCTAGGGAGGAAGAAAATGACCTAATTGATCATCCAATGACACAAACACACCTATTGGATGCACAAGATTGGTTAAAAACCCTAATTGAACAAGAATATGCCTAAGGAGGACGAAAATGACCTAAATGTTAATCCAAAGACACAAATGAACTTATTGAATGCACAAGATTGGTTAAAAACCTTAATTGGACAAGAATAAGCCTAGGGAGGACGAAAATGACCTAATTGATCATCCAATGACACAAACACACCTATTGGATGCACAAGATTGGTTAAAAACCCTAATTGGACAAGAATATGCCTCGGGAGGACGAAAATGACCTAAATATTAATTCAATGACACAAACAAACTTATTGGATGCACAAGATTGGTTAAAAACCCTAATTGGACAAGAATAAGCCTAGGGAGGACGAAAATGACCTAATTGATCATCCAATAACACAAACACACCTATTGGAAGCACAAGATTGGTTAAAAACCCTAATTGGACAAGAATAAGCCTAGGGAGGACGAAAATGACCTAATTGATCATCCAATGACACAAACACACCTATTGGAAGCACAAGATTGGTTAAAAACCCTAATTGGAAAAGAATATGCCTAGGGAGGACGAAAATGAACTAAATGTTAATCCAAAGACACAAATGAACTTATTGGATGCACAAGATTGGTTAAAGACCTTAATTGGACAAGAATAAGCCTAGGGAGGACGAAAATGACCTAATTGATCATCCAATGACACAAACACACCTATTGGATGCACAAGATTGGTTAAAAACCCTAATTGGACAAGAATATGCCTAGGGAGGACGAAAATGACCTAAATATTAATTCAATGACACAAACAAACTTATTGGATGCACAAGATTGGTTAAAAACCCTAATTGGACAAGAATAAGCCTAGGGAGGACGAAAATGACCTAATTGGTCATCCAATGACACAAACACACCTATTGGAATCACAAGATTGGTTAAAAACCCTAATTGGACAAGAATATGCCTAGGGAGGACGACAATGACCTAAATGTTAATCCAAAGACACAAATGAACTTATTGGATGCACAAGATTGGTTAAAAACCCTAATTGGACAAGAATAAGCCTAGGGAGGACGAAAATGACCTAATTGATTATCCAATGACACAAACACGACTATTGGATGCACAAGATTGGTTAAAAACCCTAATTGGACAAGAATATGCCTAGGGAGGACGAAAATGACCTAAATATTAATTCAATGACACAAACAAACTTATTGGATGCACAAGATTGGTTAAAAACCCTAATTGGACAAGAATAAGCTTAGGGAGGACGAAAATGTCCTGATTGATCATCCAATGACACAAACACACCTATTGGATGCACAAGATTGGTTAAAAACCCTACTTGGACAAGAATATGCCTAGGGAGGACGAATATGACCTAAATGTTAATTCAATGACAAAAACGAACTTATTGGATGCACAACATTGGTTAAAAACCCAAATTGGACAAGAATAAGCCTAGGGAGGACGAAAATGGCCTAATTGATCATCCAATGGCACAAACACATCTATTGGAAACACAAGATTGGTTAAAAACCCTAATTGGACAGGAATATGTCTAGGGAGGACGAAAATGATCTAAATGTTAATCCAATGACACAATTGAGCTTATTGGATGCACAAGATTGGTTAAAACCCTAATTCGACAAGAATAAGCATAGGGAGGACGAAAATGACCTAATTGATCATCCAATGACAAAAACACACCTATTGGATGCACAAGATTGGTTAAAAACCCTAATTGGACAAGAATATGCCTAGGGAGGACGTAAATGACCTAAATATTAATTCAATGACACAAACAAACTTATTGGATGCACAAGATTGGTTAAAAACCCTAATTGGACAAGAATAAGCCTAGGGAGGACGAAAATGGCCTAATTGATCATCCAATGACACAAACACACCTATTGGAAGCACAAGATTGGTTAAAAACCCTAATTGGACAAGAATATGCCTAGGGAGGACGAAAATGACCTAAATGTTAATCCAATGACACAAATGAGCTTATTTAATGCACAAGATTGGTTAAAAACCCTAATTGGACAAGAATAAGCCTAGGGTGGACGAAAATGACCTAATTGATCATCCAATGACACAAACACACCTATTGGATGCACAAGATTGGTTAAAAACCCTAATTGGACAAGAATATGCCTAGGGAGGACGAAAATGACCTAAATATTAATTCAATGACACAAACAAACTTATTGGATGCACAAGATTGGTTAAAAACCCTAATTGACAAGAATAAGCCTAGGGAGGACGAAAATGACCTAATTGATCATCCAATGACACAAACACACCTATTGGATGCACAAGATTGGTTAAAAACCCTAATTGGACAAGAATAAGCCTAGGGAGGACCAGAATGACCTAATTGATCATCTAATGACACAAACACACCTATTGGAAGCACAAGATCGGTTAAAAACCCTAGTTGGACAAGAATATGCCTAGGGAGGACAAAAATTACCTAATTGATCATCCAATGACACAAAAACACCTATTGGATGCACAAGATTGGTTAAAAACCCTAATTGGACAAGAATATGCCTAGGGAGGACGAAAATGACCTAAATATTAATTCAATGACACAAACAAACTTATTGGATGCACAAGATTGGTTAAAAACCCTAATTGGACAAGAATAAGCCTAGGGAGGACGAAAATGACCTAATTGATCATCCAATGACACAAACACACCTATTGGATGCACAAGATTGGTTAAAAACCCTAATTGGACAAGAATAATTCTAGGGAGGACGAAAATGACCTAATTGATCATCCATTGCAACAAACACACCTATTGGATGCACAAGAATGGTTAAAAACCCTAATTGGGCAAGAATATGCCTAGGGAGGACCAAAATGACCAAATTGATCATCCAATGTTACAAACACACCTATTGGATGCACAAGATTGGTTAAAAACCCTAATTGGACAAGAATTTGCCTAGGGAGGACGAAAATGACCTAAATGTTAATCCAATGACACAAATGAACTTATTGGATGCACAAGATTGGTTAAAAACCCTAATTGGACAAGAATAAGCCTAGGGAGGACGAAAATGACCTAATTGATCATCCAATGCCACAAACACACCTATTGGATGCACAAGATTGGTTAAAAACCCTAATTGGACAAGAATATGCCTAGGGAGGACGAAAATGACCTAAATGTTAATCCAATGACACAAATGAACTTATTGGATGCACAAGATTGGTTAAAAACCCTAATTGGACAAGAATAAGCCTAGGGAGGACGAAAATGACCTAAATGTTAATCCAATGAAACAACTCAACTTATTGGATGCACAAGATTGGTTATTATAAATTCGATAACAAAATGCGATGCCATGAACAATAGCTAGAAAGCAAAGTAGAGGACCTCGTAATAACTAACTCAAAGCTTGTATTTCTGCCAAAAGATCAGCAATTCCCTCAAAGCTTGTATTTTTGCCAAAAGATCAGCAATTCATAAAATTGTGATGGTTTCTTTTAATGCAAAACTAATAATGGCTAGTTTATACACAAGCATGGCATTGAAGCTTTATAGAGATAATAATTCAGAATTCAAGTAACAGAAACAACTATATTGTGACATTGATAGGGACTTGTTCAATGACACACTTGAATTAAATTAGTACAAACTAACAATAAAAAAAGTATGCAGAAAAGAAAAGGAGTATGTGTAAGGAATATATTATTATTATAAGAACATAATGATAGCAAAAGAACATCCAATAACAAGGAATGTAAGGAAAAAGAAGGACAAGCACAATGAAACTGTCATCATTATAAGTTCACTATCCAAATCAGCAACATCAAACCAACCAAACTTTCTCTAGCTCTTATCCTATCTTTGTATTTCCCTTTAAATTCATAACTCTTCCCCTACAAACCAACACTACTCTTCATCAATATTGCACTATATTAAGCAACTGGTTGCCCTGATTTGGTCTGAACCTAAACTAAACCAACTAATTGCCCTGATTTGACATACAAAATCTGGTTAGAATTTAGCAACTGAACAGTCCACTTTTAAAAAAAATAAATTAAGTAATATCAACTATTAAATTCATAACTAATCATAATTACTTTTTCACTTTAGGAACCATAAGCATAGAAGGGGACAAAGAAACAATAAAATTGGCAGTACAAATAAAAAGTTGAAAGTTGATTGGAAATGAATTAATATCATTGACGTGATATATAAAATTGCAAAGGGGAAGTTGTGTATAATGGCAAAAGGGAAACCAACTTACTCAATCTTTTCCTTTTATTTGATATTGTTCTCTTCTTTTTTTGGCTGCACTTTAGGTGAATTAATTGAATCTTTAGATTGACTCCAATTTATTGGTGAGGCTTATCCTATATTATGTTACAGTATTACTACTGCTTGTTTTAATATGTGATCAAAAGGACAAAAGAATAATTGCATATAATAATTAAGTTACAAACTACGGATAAAGAAGTAGAAAACAGCCAAGAGACATTGATAATATATGGATTAAACCAATTCAAGTGGGTAATCTACAGAGACATCTGCCACACCACAGTTTTAATACTTTTTCGAATCACAAATACTTTTATGTCACCACCAACTTGCTGAATCCTGAACCACAACCTCTATTCAACTACAAGTTTTTGTGACTTTTTTTTTCAAGTCTATACACTAATACTTAGGACATTTTACAAACACTTCATATGCACATTAAGGATACTAATGCTCTAACTATGATAGTTCTTCTCACTAATTAACATAGTGCAGAGAGATTAAAATAATAAACAATCAACATCTCAAGTTATATGAACAATCAATGCAAATAACCATTTCAAGATGATTATAGAGTTACTTTTAGAGTAATGCAAAAGCAGAGGTTGAGCGATAACAGAGAAAAAATGAAAATACATAACAAAATCACCAAGTCACAAAGAGGTAGAAGTCTCGCAAGATTCAAAAACCCTAATCGATGCAGAGGTTGAGCATGTAGAAACCGTAATCGATTCAGAAGCTTCCTTCGTGTTTTCCTCTTTTTCATTCAGAAAGAAGGTCGAGCAATAGAGAAGGGAGTTCTTGAGAGAGAGAATAGAGGGTTACGCATATTGATTGTTTTATAAATCGAGTAAAGGATCAGAATCACTAGGGTTTTGCAGAATCGGAGGAGGCTGAAGCTGAACTTCTCCAATCATAATGAACACCGTTCAATCAATGAAGCTTATAAATTGAAAACCCTAACACAAAGTCACTGAACAAACGAAACAAAACAAAAAAAGCCTAAATGGTTAAAGTGAAATTGGAAATGAATACTGAAAAAGGAAAGAGTCAAGTCAAGGATGTAAAGCTTACAGAGGAGGGTGGTGGAGGCCTTGGTGGTGGCTATTTGCGATGAAATGAGGAAGAGAAAGAAGAAGAAGAGAGCTCTCGATGGTTTTCAAGTTAATGTGGTTTCTAAATGGAGTGTACTGCTACCTTTTTTTTTAGAGTGGCTATAAACAACTAAGAATATTTTTCCTTTTGTGGTTCACACATTTGAATTTAGGTGATTTTCATTTTTTAAATGTTAATTTCAATATGGACATTAATTTAAATTTTTATATTAATAATAAGAGATATATTTAGATAATAATAATAAATAAACATAATAAATTAAAAATAATTTATTTTTTCAAATAGTACTTATAATTAAAATATATTTCTTCAAAATTAAAATATATTTTATTCAAAATTTGAAATAAATAATTTTAATTTTTTTATATATTTTTAAGACCAGAGTAATACTAAACCTCCAATAACTGAACCCACCACAACATGAAGACTAACATTTTTTGTATACGAATTGGAATTGTCTAGGTCAATTAAATCCGACGAGTCAATCACTTTCATCAACTCTACCCCCGTTTAAAAACACAATTGGTATTAAAACGTATGTCATATTAGGCTTTATGTTAACTTAAAATTATATGTTTATATTTTAAAAAGAAAAAATTCTAAGTTGTTTTATAACAATAGTAATAGATTATTCACAATCAACTCTAATTAATCAAATTAAAAAAAATAGAATTAAACAAGTATATTTCATTAATTTTTGTTTAAAATTTTAAATTTTACATCACTTAAGTGTTCTTAATTAGTCTATTCACTTATTCATAATTTTCCAATAACATAACCTCACCTAAAATAACTTTTACTCAAAAAAATAATTAAAAACAAACTCATTATTCAAAAAAAAAATATGATGTTGCATCAACTATTTTTCGAAAAGCAAAAGCGTTAGATCATAGAAGTTTAATAACCTTAAAAAAAAAAAACTACTTTATTTATAAAAATATAAATAAAAATAAGTATTCGCAAGAAAATTCGTAGGTACTACCTGCGGAATTTGCTGCGGAAGTTTCATGCGGAAAAATCCGCAGATAAATCCTTAGGAAAATTGTGAAGTTTGCTGCGGAACTAAAGTCACATATAAATCCGCAGCAAATCGAAACTTTACCTGCGATGTTACCTGCGGATTTGGAGATCTCAGAGGTATTCCTAAAATAATTGCAGCCGCAGGAAAATCCTTGGGTATTACCTGCGGAAAAGAATCCGCAGGAAATGCCGCAGGAAAAAACGTTAATTTCTAGTAGTGCAAGAATAAGCCTAGGGAGGACGAAAATGACCTAATTGATCATCCAATGACACAAACACACCTATTGGATGCACAAGATTGGTTAAAAACCCTAATTGGACAAGAATAAGCCTAGGGAGGACGAAAATGACCTAATTGATCATCCAATGACACAAACACACCTATTGGATACACAAGATTGGTTAAAAACCCTAATTGGACAAGAATATGCCTAGGGAGGACGAAAATGACCTAAATGTTAATCCATTGACACAAATGAACTTATTGGATGCACAAGATTGGTTAAAAACCCTAATTGGACAAGAATAAGCCTAGGGAGGACGAAAATGACCTAAATGTTAATCCAATGAAACAACTCAACTTATTGGATGCACAAGATTGGTTAAAAACCCTAATTGGAGAAGAATAAGCCTAGGGAGGACGAAAATGACCTAATTGATCATCCAATGACACAAACACACCTATTAGATGCACAAGATTGGTTAAAAACCCTAATTGGACAAGAATATGCCTAGGGAGGACGAAAATGACCTAAATCTTAATCCAATGACACAAATTAACTTATTGGATGCACAAGATTGGTTAAAAACCCTAATTGGACAAGAATAAGCCAAGGGAGGACTAAAATGACCTAATTGATCATCCAATGACACAAACACACCTATTGGATGCACAAGATTGGTTAAAAACCCTAATTGGACAAGAATAAGCCTAGGGAGGACGAAAATGACCTAATTGATCATCCAATGACACAAACACACCTATTGGATGCACAAGATTGGTTAAAAACCCTAATTGGACAAGAATAAGCCTAGGGAGGACGAAAATGACCTAATTGATCATCCAATGACACAAACACACCTATTGGATGCACAAGATTGGTTAAAAACCCTAATTGGACAAGAATAAGCCTAGGGAGAATGAAAATGACCTTAATGTTAATCCAATGACACAACTCAACTTATTGGATGCACAAGATTGGTTAAAAACCCTAATTGGACAAGAATAAGCCTAGGGAGGACGAAAATGACCTAATTGATCATCCAATGACACAAACACACCTATTGGATGCACAAGATTGGTTAAAAACCCTAATTGGACAAGAATATGCCTAGGGAGGACGAAAATGACCTAAATATTAATTCAATGAAACAAACAAACTTATTGGATGCACAAGATTGGTTAAAAACCCTAATTGGACAAGAATATGCCTATGGAGGACGAAAATGACCTAAATATTAATTCAAGGACACAAACAAAGTTATTGGATGCACAAGATTGGTTAAAAACCCTAATTGGACAAGAATAAGCCTAGGGAGGAGGAAAATGACGTAAATGTTAATCCAATGACACAACTCAACTTATTGGATGCACAAGATTGGTTAAAAACCCTAATTGGACAAGAATAAGCCTAGGGAGGACGAAAATGACCTAATTGATCATCCAATGACACAAACACACCTATTGGATGCACAAGATTGGTTAAAAACCCTAATTGGACAAGAATATGCATAGGAAGGACGAAAATGACCTAAATATTAATTCAATGACACAAACAAAGTTATTGGATGCACAAGATTGGTTAAAAACCCTAATTGGACAAGAATAAGCCTAGGGAGGACGTAAATGACGTAATTGATCATCCTATGACACAAACACACCTATTGGATGCGCAAGATTGGTTAAAAACCCTAATTGGACAAGAATATGCCTAGGGAGGACGAAAATGACCTAAATGTTAATCCAATGACACAAATGAACTTATTGGATGTACAAGATTGGTTAAAAACCCTAATTGGACAAGAATAAGCCTAGAGAGGACGAAAATGACCTAATTGATCATCCAATGACACAAACACACCTATTGGATGCACAAGATTGGTTAAAAACCCTAATTGGACAAGAATAAGCCTAGGGAGGACGAAAATAACCTAATTGATCATCCAATGACACAAACACACCTATTGGATGCACAAGATTGGTCTAAAACTCTAATTGGACAAGAATATGCCTAGGGAGGACGAAAATGACCTAAATGTAAATCCAATGACACAAATGAACTTATTGGATGCACAAGATTGGTTAAAAACCCTAATTGGACAAGGATAAGCCTAGGGAGGACGAAAATGACCTAATTGATCATCCAATGACACAAACCCACCAATTGGATGCACAAGATTCGTTAATAACCTTAATTGGACAAGAATATGCCTAGGGAGGACGAAAATGACCTAATTGATCATCCAATGACACAAACACACCTATTGGATGCACAAGATTGGTTAAAAACCCTAATTGGACAAGAATATGCCTAGGGAGGACGAAAATGACCTAAATGTTAATCCAATGACACAACTCAACTTATTGAATGCACAAGATTGGTTAAAAACCCTAATTTGACAAGAATATGCCTAGGGAGGACGAAAATGACCTAATTGATCATCCAATGACACAAACACACCTATTGGATGCACAAGATTGGTTAAAAACCCTAATTGGACAAGAATAAGCCTAGGGATGACGAAAATGACCTAAATGTTAAATCAATGACACAACTCAACTTATTGGATGCACAAGATTGGTTAAAAACCCTAATTGGACAAGAATAAGCCTAGGGAGGACGAAAATGACCTAATTGATCATCCAATGACACAAACACACCTATTGGATGCACAAGATTGGTTAAAAACCCTAATTGGACAAGAATATGCCTAGGGAGGACGAAAATGACCTAAATATTAATTCAATGAAACAAACAAACTTATTGGATACACAAGATTGGTTAAAAACCCTAATTGGACAAGAATAAGCGTAGGGAGGACGACAATGACCTAATTGATCATCCAATGACACAAACACACCTATTGGATGCACAAGATTGGTTAAAAACCCTAATTGGACAAGAATATGCTTAGGGAGGACAAAAATGACCTAATTGTTAATCCAATGACACAAATGAACTTATTGGACGCACAAGATTGGTTAAAAACCCTAATTGAACAAGAATAAGCCTAGGGAGGACGAAAATGACCTAATTGATCATCCAATGACACAAACACACCTATTGGATGCACAAGATTGGTTAATAACCCTAATTGGACAAGAATATGCCTAGGGAGGACGAAAACGACCTAATTGATCATCCAATGACACAAACACACCTATCGGATGCACAAGATTGGTTAAAAACCCTAATTGGACAAGAATATGCCTACGGAGGACGAAAATGACCTAAATATTAATTCAATGACATAAACAAACTTATTGGATGCACAAGATTGGTTAAAAACCCTAATTGGACAAGAATAAGCCTAGGGAGGACGAAAATGACCTAATTGATCATCCAATGACACAAACACACCTATTGGATACACAAGATTGGTTAAAAACCCTAATTGAACAAGAATATGCCTAGGGAGGACGAAAATGACCTAAATATTAATTCAATGACACAAACAAAGTTATTAGATGCACAAGATTGGTTAAAAACCCTAATTGGACAAGAATAAGCCTAGGGAGGACGAAAATGACCTAATTGATCATCCAATGACACAAACACACCTATTGGATGCACAAGATTGGTTAAAAACCCTAATTGGACAAGAATAAGCCTAGGGAGGACGAAAATTACCTAATTGATCATCCAATGACACAAACACACCTATTGGATGCACAAGATTGGTTAAAAATCCTAATTGGACAAGAATAAGCCTAGGGAGGATAAAAATGACCTAATTGATCATCCAATGACACAAACACACCTATTGGATGCACAAGATTGGTTAAAAACCCTAATTGGACAAGAATAAGCCTAGGGAGGACGAAAATGACCTAATTGATCATCCAATGACACAAACACACCTATTGGATGCACAAGATTGGTTAAAAACCCTAATTGGACAAGAATAAGCCTAGGGAGGACGAAAATGACCTAATTGATCATCCAATCACACAAACACACCTATTGGATGCACAAGATTGGTTAAAAACCATAGTTGGACATGAATATGCCTAGGGAGGATGAAAATGACCTAATTGATCATCCAATGACACAAATGAACTTATTGGATGCACAAGATTGGTTAAAAACACTAATTGGACAAAAATAAGCCTAGGGAGGACAAAAATGACCTAATTGATCATCCAATGACACAAACACACCTATTGGATGCACAAGATTGGTTAAAAACCCTAATTGGACAAGAATAAGCCTAGGGAGGACGAAAATGACCTAATTGATCATCCAATGACACAAACACACCTATTGGATGCACAAGATTGGTTAAAAACCCTAATTGGACAAGAATAAGCCTAGGGAGGACGAAAATGACCTAATTGATCATCCAATGACCCAAACACAACTATTGGATGCACAAGATTGGTTAAAAACCCTAATTTGACTAGCATAAGCCTAGGGATGACGAAAATGACCTAATTGATCATCCATTCCCACAAACACACCTAATGGATGCACAAGATTGGTTAAAAACCCTAATTGGACAAGAATATGCCTAGGGAGGACGAAAATGACCTAATTGGTCATCCAATGACACAAACACACCTACTGGATGCACAAGATTGGTTAAAAACCCTAATTGGACAAGAATAAGCCTAGGGAGGACGAAAATGACCTAATTGATCATCCAATGACACAAACACACCTATTGGATGCACAAGATTGGTTAAAAACCCTAATTGGACAACAATATGCCTAGGGAGGACGAAAATGACCTAAATATTAATTCAATGACACAAACAAAGTTATGGGATGCACAAGATTGGTTAAAAACCCTAATTGGACAAGAATAAGCCTAGGGAGGACGAAAATGACCTAATTGATCATCCAATGACACAAACACACCTATTGGATGCACAAGATTGGTTAAAAACCCTAATTGGACAAGATGATGCCTAGGGAGGACGAAAATGAACTAAATATTAATTCAATGACACAAACAAACTTATTGGATGCACAAGATTGGTTAAAAACCCTAATTGGACAAGAATAAGCCTAGGGAGGACGAAAATGAGCAAATTGATCATCCAATGACACAAACACACCTATTGGATGCACAAGATTGGTTAAAAACCCTAATTGGACAAGAATAAGCCTAGGGAGGACGAAAATGACCTAATTGATCATCCAATGACACAAACACACCTATTGGATGCACAAGATTGGTTAAAAACCCTAATTGGACAAGAATAAGCCTAGGGAGGACGAAAATGACCTAATTGATCATCCAATGACACAAACACACCTATTGGATGCACAAGATTGGTTAAAAACCCTAATTGGACAAGAATATGCCTATGGAGGACGAAAATGACCTAAATGTTAATCCAATGACACAAATGAACTTATTGGATGCACAAAATTGGTTAAAAACCCTAATTGGACAAGAATAAGCCTAGGGAGGACAAAAATGACCTAAATGTTAATCCAATGAAACAACTCAACTTATTGGATGCACAAGATTGGTTAAAAACCCTAATTGGACAAGAATAAGCCTAGGGAGGACGAAAATGACCTAATTGATCATCCAATGACACAAACACACCTATTAGATGCACAAGATTGGTTAAAAACCCTAATTGGACAAGAATATGCCTAGGGAGGACGAAAATGACCTAAATATTAATTCAATGAAACAAACAAACTTATTGGAGGCACAAGATTGCTTAAAAACCCTAATTGGACAAGAATAAGTCTAGGGAGGACAAAAATGACCTAATAGATCATCAAATGACACAAACACACCTATTGGATGCACACGATTGGTTAAAAACCCGAATTGGACAACAATATGCCTAGGGAGGACGAAAATGACCTAAATATTAATTCAATGACACAAACACACCTATTGGATGCACAAGATTGGTTAAAAACCCTAATTGGACAATAATAAGCCTAGGGAGGACGAAAATGACCTAATTGATCATCCAATGGCACAAACACACCTATTGGATGCACAAGATTGGTTAAAAACCCTAATTGGACAAGAATAAGCCTAGGGAGGACGAAAATGACCTAATTCGATCATCCAATGACACAAACACACCTATTGGATACACAAGATTGGTTAAAAACCCTAATTGGACAAGAATAAGTCTAGGGAGGACGAAAATGACCTAATAGATCATCAAATGACACAAACACACCTATTGGATGCACACGATTGGTTAAAAACCCTAATTGGACAAGAATATGCCTAGGGAGGACGAAAATGACCTAAATATTAATTCAATGACACAAACACACCTATTGGATGCACAAGATTGGTTAAAAACCCTAATTGGACAAGAATAAGCCTTGGGAGGACGAAAATGACCTAATTGATCATCCAATGACACAAACACACCTATTGGATGCACAAGATTGGTTAAAAACCCTAATTGGACAAGAATATGCCTAGGGAGGACGAAAATGACCTAAATATTAATTCAATGACACAAACAAACTTATCGGATGCACAAGATTGGTTAAAAACCCTAATTGGACAAGAATAAGCCTAGGCAGGCCGAAAATGACCTAATTGATCATCCAGTGACACAAACACACCTATTGGATGCACAAGATTGGTTAAAAATCCTAATTGGACAAGAATAAGCCTAGGGAGGACGAAAATGACCTAAATGATCATCCAATGACACAAACACACCTATTGGATGCACAAGATTGGTTAAAAACCCTAATTGGACAAGAATATGCCTAGGGAGGACGAAAATGACCTAAATATTAATTCAATGACACAAACAAACTTATCAGATGCACAAGATTGGTTAAAAACTCTAATTGGACAAGAATAAGCCTAGGGAGGACGAAAATGACCTAATTGATCATCCAATGACACAAACACACCTATTGGATGCACAAGATTGGTTAGAAATCCTAATTTGACAAGAATAAGCCTAGGGAGGACGAAAATGACCTAATTGATCATCCAATGACACAAACACACCTATTGGATGCACAAGATTGGTTAAAAACCCTAATTGGACTAGAATATGCCTAGGGAGGACGAAAATGACCTAAATATTAATTCAACGACACAAACAAACTTATCGGATGCACAAGATTGGTTAAAAACCCTAATTGGACAAGAATAAGCCTACGGAGGACGAAAATGACCTAATTGATCATCCAATGACACAAACACACCTATTGGATGCACAAGATTGGTTAAAAACCCTAATTGGACAAGAATATGCCTAGGGAGGACGAAAATGATCTAATTGATCATCCAATGACACAAACACACCTATTGGATGCACAAGATTGGTTAAAAACCCAAATTGGACAAGAATAAGCCTAGGGAGGACGAAAATGACCTAATTGATCATCCAATGACACAAATGAACTTATTGGATGCACAAGATTGGTTAAAAACCCTAATTGGACAAGAATAAGCCTAGGGAGGACGAAAATGACCTAATTGATCATCCAATGACACAAACACACCTATTGGATGCACAAGATTGGTTAAAAACCCTAATTGGACAAGAATATGCCTAGGGAGGACGAAAATGACCTAATTGATCATCGCATGACACAAACACACCTATTGGATGCAAAAGTTTGGTTAAAAACCCTAATTGGACAAGAATATGCCTAGGGAGGACGAATATGACCTAAATGTTAATCCAATAACACAAATGAACTTATTGGATGCACAAGATTGGTTAAAAACCCTAATTCGACAAGAATAAGCCTAGGGAGAACGAAAATGACCTAATTGATCATCCAATGACACAAACACACCTATTGGAAGCACAAGATTGGTTAAGAACCCTAATTGGACAAGAATAAGCCTAGGGAGGACGAAAATGACCTAATTGATCATCCAATGACACAAATGAACTTATTGGATGCACAAGATTGGTTAAAAACCATAATTGGACAAGAATAAGCCTAGGGAGGACGAAAATGACCTAATTGATCATCCAATGACACAAACACACCTATTGGATGCACAAGATTGGTTTAAAACACTAGTTGGACAAGAATATGCCTAGGGAGGACGAAAATGACCTAATTGATCATCCAATGACACAAACACACCTATTGGATGCACAAGATTGGTTAAAAACCCTAATTGGACAAGAATATGCCTAGGGAGGACGAAAATGACCTAAATATTAATTCAATGACACAAACAAAGTTATTGGATGCACAAGACTGGTTAAAAACCCTAATTGGACAAGAATAAGCCTAGGGAGGACGAAAATGAACTAATTGATCATCCAATGACACAAACACACCTATTGGATGCACAAGATTGGTTAAAAACCCTAATTGGAAAAGAATATGCCTAGGGAGGACGAAAAAATGACCTAAATATTAATTTAATGACACAAACAAAGTTATTGGATGCACAAGATTGGTTAAAAACCCTAATTGGACAAGAATAAGCCTAGGGAGGACGAAAATGACCTAATTGATCATCCAATGACACAAACACACCTATTGGATGCACAAGATTGGTTAAAAACCCTAATTGGACAAGAATAAGCCTAGGGAGGACGAAAATGACCTAATTGATCATCCAATGACACAAACACACCTATTGGATGCACAAGATTGGTTAAAAACCCTAATTGGACAAGAATAAGCCTAGGGAGGACGAAAATAACCTAATTGATCATCCAATGACACAAATACAGCTATTGGATGCATAAGATTGGTTAAAAACCCTAATTGGACAAGAATATGCCTAGGGAGGACGAAAATGACCTAAATGTTAATCCAATGACACAAATGAACTTATTGGATGCACAAGATTGGTTAAAAACCCTAATTGGACAAGAATAAGCCTAGGGAGGACGAAAATGACCTAAATGTTAAACCAATGACACAACTCAACTTATTGGATGCAAAAGATTGGTTAAAAACCCTAATTGGACAAGAATAAGCCTATGGAGGACGAAAATGACCTAATTGATCATCCAATGACACAAACACACCTATTGTATGCACAAGATTGGTTAAAAATCCTAATTGGACAAGAATATGCCTAGGGAGGACGAAAATGACCTAATTGATCATCCAATGACACAAACACACCTATTGGATGCACAAGATTGGTTAAAAACCCTAATTGGACAAAAATATGCCTAGGGAGGACGAAAATGACCTAAATATTAATTGAATGACACAAACAAACTTATCGGATGCACAAGATTGGTTAAAAACCCTAAATGGACAAGAATAAGCCTGGGGAGGATGAAAATGACCTAATTGATCATCCAATGACACAAACACACCTATTAGATGCACAAGATTGGTTTAAAACCCTAATTGGACAAGAATAAGACTAGGGAGGACGAAAATGACCTAAATATTAATTCAATGACATAAACACACCTATTGGATGCACAAGATTGATTAAAAACCCTAATTGGACAAGAATAAGCCTAGGGAGGACGAAAATGACCTAATTGATCATCCAATGACACAAACACACCTATTGGATGCACAAGATTGGTTAAAAACCCTAATTGGACAAGAATAAGCCTAGGGAGGACGAAAATAACTTAATTGACCATCCAATGACACAAACACACCTATTGGATGCACAAGATTGTTTAAAATCCCTAATTGGACAAGAATATGCCTAGGGAGGACGAAAATGACCTAAATGTTAATCCATTGACACAAATGAACTTATTGGATGCACAAGATTGGTTGAAAACCCTAATTGGACAAGAATAAGCCTAGGGAGGACGAAAATGACCTAATTGATCATCCAATGACACAAACACACCTATTGGATGCATAAGATTGGTTAAAAACCCTAATTGGACAAGAATAAGCCTAGGGAGGACGAAAATGACCTAATTTATCATCCAATGACACAAACACATCTATTGGATGCACAAGATTGGTTAAAAACCCTAATTGGACAAGAATAAGCCTAGGGAGGACGAAAATGACCTAATTGATCATCCAATGACACAAACACACCTATTGGATGCACAAGATTGGTTAAAAACCCTAATTGGACAAGAATAAGCCTAGGGAGGACGAAAATGACCTAATTGATCATCCAATGACACAAACACACCTATTGGATGCACAAGATTGGTTAAAAACCCTAATTGGACAAGAATAAGCCTAGGGAGGACGAAAATGACCTAATTGATCATCCAATGACACAAACACATCTATTGGAAGCACAAGATTGGTTAGAAACCCTAGTTGGACAAGAATATGCCTAGGGAGGACGAAAATGACCTAATTGATCATCCAATGACACAAATGAACTTATTGGATGCACAAGATTGCTTAAAAACCCTAATTGGACAAAAATAAGCATAGAAAGGACGAAAATGACCTAATTGATCATCCAATGACACAAACACACCTATTGGATGCACAAGATTGGTTAAAAACCCTAATTGGACAAGAATAAGCCTAGGGAGGACGAAAATGACCTAATTGATCATCCAATGACACAAACACACCTATTGGATGCACAAGATTGGTTAAAAACCCTAATTGGACAAGAATAAGCCTAGGGAGGACGAAAATGACCTAATTGATCATCCAATGACACAAACACACCTATTGGATGCACAAGATTGGTTAAAAACCCTAATTGGACAAGAATAAGCCTAGGGAGGACGAAAATGACCTAATTGATCATCCAACGACACAAACACACCTAATTGATGCACAAGATTGGTTAAAAACCCTAATTGGACAAGAATATGCCTAGGGAGGACGAAAATGACCTAAATATTAATTCAATGACACAAACAAAGTTATTGGATGCACAAGACTGGTTAAAAACCCTAATTGGACAAGAATAAGCCTAGGGAGGACGAAAATGAACTAATTGATCATCCAATGACACAAACACACCTATTGGATGCACAAGATTGGTTAAAAACCCTAATTGGACAAGAATATGCCTAGGGAGGACGAAAATGACCTAAATATTAATTCAATGAAACAAACAAACTTATTGGATGCACAAGATTGGTTAAAAACCCTAATTGGACAAGAATAAGATTAGGGAGGACGAAAATGATCTAATTGATCATCAAATGACACAAACACACCTATTGGATGCACAAGATTGGTTAAAAACCCTAATTGGACAAGAATATGCCTAGGGAGGACGAAAATGACCTAAATGTTAATTCAACGACACAAACAAAGTTATAGGATGCGCAAGATTGGTTAAAAACACTAATTGGACAAGAATAAGCCTAGGGAGGACGTAAATGACCTAGTTGATCATCCAATGACACAAACACACCTATTGGATGCACAAGATTGGTTAAAAACCCTAATTGGACAAGAATATGCCTAGGGAGGACGAAAATGACCTAAATATTAATTCAATGAAACAAACAAACTTATTGGATGCACAAGATTGGTTAAAAACCCTAATTGGACAAGAATAAGCCTAGGGAGGACGAAAATGACCTAATTGGTCATCCTATGACACAAACACACCTATTGGATGCACAAGATTGGTTAAAAACCCTAATTGGACAAGAATATGGCTAGGGAGGACGAAAATGACCTAAATATTAATTCAATGAAACAAACAAACTTATTGGATGCTCAATATTGGTTAAAAACCCTAATTGGACAAGAATAAGCCTAAGGAGGACGAAAATGACCTAATTGATCATCCAATGACACAAACACACCTATTGGATGCACAAGATTGGTTAAAAACCCTAATTGGACAAGCATATGCCTAGGGAGGACGAAAATGACCTAAATGTTAATCCAATGACACAACTCAACTTATTGGATGCACAAGATTAGTTAAAAACCCTAATTGGACAAGAATAAGCCTAGGGAAGACGAAAATGACCTAAATGTTAATCCAATGACACAACTCAACTTATTGGATGCACAAGATTGGTTAAAAACCCTAATTGGACAAGAATAAGACTAGGGAGGACGACAATGACCTAAATGTTAATCCAATGACACAACTCAACTTATTGGATGCACAAGATTGGTTAAAAACACTAATTGGACAAGAATAAGCCTAGGGAGGACGAAAATGACCTAATTGTTCATCCAATGACACAAACGCACCTATTGGACGCACAAGATTCGTTAAAAACCCTAATTGGACAAGAATATGCCTAGGGAGGACGAAAATAACCTTATTGATCATCCAATGACACAAACACACCTATTGGATGCCCAAGATTGGTTAAAAACCCTAATTGGACAAGAATATGCCTAGGGAGGACGAAAATGACCTAAATATTAATTCAATGAAACAAACAAACTTATTGGATGCACAAGATTGGTTAAAAACCCTAATTGGACAAGAATAAGCCTAGGGAGGACGAAAATGACCTAATTGATCATCCAATGACACAAACACACCTATTGGATGGCCAAGATTGGTTAAAAACCCTAATTGGACAAGAATAAGCCTAGGGAGGACGTAAATTACCTAATTGATCATTCTATGACACAAACAAACTTATTGGATGAACAAGATTGGTTAAAAACCCTAATTGGACAAGAATAAGCCTAGGGAGGACAAAAATGACCTAAATGTTAATCCAATGACACAACTCAACTTATTGGATGCACAAGATTGGTTAAAAACCCTAATTGGACAAGAATAAGCCTAGGGAGGACGAAAATGACCTAATTGATCATCCAATGACACAAACACACCTATTGGATGCACAAGATTCCTTAAAAACCCTAATTGGACAAGAATATGCCTAGGGAGGACGAAAATGACCTAACTGATCATCCAGTGACACAAACACACCTATTGGATGCACAAGATTGGTTAAAAACCCTAATTGGACAAGAATATGCCTAGGGAGGACGAAAATGACCTAAATATTAATTCAATGAAACAAACAAACTTATTGGATGCACAAGATTGGTTAAAAACCCTAATTGGACAAGAATAAGCCTAGGGAGGACGAAAATGACCTAATTGATCATCCAATGACACAAACACACCTATTGGATGCACAAGATTGGTTAAAAACCCTAATTGGACAAGAATAAACCTAGGGAGGACGAAAATGACCTAATTGATCATCCAATGACACAAACACACCTATTGGATGCACATGATTGGTTAAAAACCCTAATTGGACAAGAATAAACCTAGGGAGGACGAAAATGACCTAATTGATCATCCAATGACACAAACACACCTATTGGATGCACAAGATTGGTTAAAAACCCTAATTGGACAAGAATATGCCTAGGGAGGACGAAAATGACCTAAATATTAATTCAATGAAACAAACAAACTTATTGGATGCACAAGATTGGTTAAAAACCCTAATTGGACAAGAATAAGCCTAGGGAGCACGAAAATGACCTAATTGATCATCCAATGACACAAACAAACTTATTGGATGCACAAGATTGGTTAAAAACCCTAATTGGACAAGAATAAGCCTAGGGAGGACGAAAATGACCTAATTGATCATCCAATGACACAAACACACCTATTGGATGCACAAGATTGGTTAAAAACCCTAATTGGACAAGAATATGCCTAGGGAGGACGAAAATGACCTAAATATTAATTCAATGACACAATCAAAGTTATTGGATGCACAAGATTGGTTCAAAACCCTAATTGGACAAGAATAAGCTTAGGGAGGACGAAAATGACCTACTTGATCATCCAATGACACAAACACACCTATTGGATGCACAAGATTGGTTAAAAACCCTAATTGGACAAGAATAAGCCTAGGGAGGACGAAAATGACCTAATTGATCATCCAATGACACAAACACACCTATTGGATGCACAAGATTGGTTAAAAACCCTAATTGGACTATAATATGCCTAGGGAGGACCAAAATGACCTAAATATTAATTCAATGACACAAACAAACTTATTGGATGCACAAGATTGGTTAAAAACCCTAATTAGACAATAATATGCCTAGGGAGGACGAAAATGACCTAATTGATCATCCAATGACACAAACACACCTATTGGATGCACAAGATTGGTTCAAAACCCTAATTGGACAAGAACATGCCTAGGGAGGACGGAAATGACCTAGTTGATCATCCAATGACACTAATGAACTTATTGGATACACAAGATTGGTTAAAAACCCTAATTGGACAAGAATAAGCCTAGGGAGGACGAAAATGACCTAATTGATCGTCCAATGACACAAACACACCTATTGGATGAACAAGATTGGTTAAAAACCCTAATTGGACAAGAATATCCCTAGGGAGGACGAAAATGACCTAATTGATCATCCAATGACACAAACACACCTATTGGAAGAACAAGATTGGTTAAAAACCCTAATTGGACAAGAATATGCCTAGGGAGGACGAATATGACCTAAATGTCAATCCAATAACACAAATGAACTTATTGGATGCACAAGATTGGTTAAAAACCCTAATTGGACAAGAATAAGCCTAGGGAGGACGAAAATGGCCTAATTGATCATCCAATGACACAAACACACCTATTGGATACACAAGATTGGTTAAAAACCCTAATTGGACAAGAATATGCCTAGGGAGGACGAAAATGACCTAATTGATCATCCAATGACCCAAACACACCTATTGGATACACAAGATTGGTTAAAAACCCTAATTGGACAAGAATAAGCCTAGGGAGGACGAAAATGACCTAATTGATCATCCAATGACACAAACACACCTATTGGATGCACAAGATTGGTTAAAAACCCTAATTGGACAATAATATGCCTAGGGAGGACGAAAATGACCTAAATATTAATTCAATGACACAAACAAACTTATTGGATGCACAAGATTGGTTAAAAACCCTAATTGGACAAGAATAAGCATAGGGAGGAGGAAAATGACCTAAATGTTAATCCAATGAAACAACTCAACTTAGTGGATGCACAAGATTGGTTAAACACCCTAATTGGACAAGAATAAGCCCAGGGAGGACGAAAATGACCTAATTGATCATCCAATGACACAAACACACCTATTGGATGCACAAGATTGGTTAAAAACCCTAATTGGACAAGAATATGCCTAGGGAGGACGGAAATGACCTAATTGATCATCAAATGACACAAACACACCTATTGGATGCACAAGATTGGTTAAAAACCCTAATTGAACAAGAATATGCCTAGGGAGGACGAAAATGACCTAAATATTAATTCAATGACACAAACAAAGTTATTAGATGCACAAGATTGGTTAAAAACCCTAATTGGACAAGAATAAGCCTAGGGAGGACGAAAATGACCTAATTGATCATCCAATGACACAAACACACCTATTGGATGCACAAGATTGGTTAAAAAATCCTAATTGGACAAGAATAAGCCTAGGGAGGACGAAAAAGACCTAAATGTTAATCCAATGACACAACTCAACTTATTGGATGCACAAGATTGGTTAAAAACCTTAATTGGACAAGAATAAGCCTAGGGAGGACGAAAATGACCTAATTGATCATCCAATGACACAAACACACCTATTGCATACACAAGATTGGTTAAAAACCCTAATTAGACAAGAATATGCCTAGAGAGGACGAAAATGACCTAAATGTTAATCCAATGACACAAATGAACTTATTGGATGCACAAGATTGGTTAAAAACCCTAATTGGACAAGAATAAGCATAGGGAGGAGGAAAATGACCTAAATGTTAATCCAATGAAACAACACAACTTAGTGGATGCACAAGATTGGTTAAACACCCTAATTGGACAAGAATAAGCCCAGGGAGGACGAAAATGACCTAATTGATCATCCAATGACACAAACACACCTATTGGATGCACAAGATTGGTTAAAAACCCTAATTGGACAAGAATATGCCTAGAGAGGACGGAAATGACCTAATTGATCATCCAATGACACAAACACACCTATTGGATGCACAAGATTGGTTAAAAACCCTAATTGGACAATAATATGCCTAGGGAGGACGAAAATGACCTAAATATTAATTCAATGACACAAACAAACTTATTGGAAGCACAAGATTGGTTAAAAACCCTAATTGGACAAGAATAAGCCTAGGGAGGACGAAAATGACCTAAATGTTAATCCAATGAAACAACTCAACTTATTGGATGCACAAGATTGGTTAAAAACCCTAATTGGACAAGAATAAGCCTAGGGAAGGACGAAAATGACCTAATTGATCATCAAATGACACAAACACACCTATTGGATGCACAAGATTGGTTAAAAACCCTAATTGGACAAGAATATGCCTAGGGAGGACGAAAATGACCTAAATATTAATTCAATGACACAAACAAAGTTATTGGATGCACAAGATTGGTTAAAAACCCTAATTGGAAAAGATTAAGCCTAGGGAGGACGAAAATGACCTAATTGACCATCCAATGACACAAACACACTTATTGGATGCACAAGATTGGTTAAAAACCCTAATTGGACAAGAATAAGCCTAGGGAGGACTTAAATGACCTAAATATTAATTCAATGACACAAACAAAGTTATTGGATGCACAAGATTGGTTTAAAACCCTAATTGGACAAGAATAAGCCTAGGGAGGACGAAAATGACCTAATTGATCATCCAATGACACAAACACACCTATTGGATACACAAGATTGGTTAAAAACCCTAATTGGACAAGAATATGCCTAGGGAGGACGAAAATGACCTAAATGTTAATCCAATGACACAAATGAACTTATTGGATGCACAAGATTGGTTAAAAACCCTAATTGGAAAAGAATAAGCCTAGGGAGGACGAAAATGACCTAATTGATCATCCAATGCCACAAACACACCTATTGGATGCACAAGATTGGTTAAAAACCCTAATTGGACAAGAATATGCCTAGGGAGGACGAAAATGACCTAAATGTAAATCCAATGACACAAATGAACTTATTGGATGCACAAGATTGGTTAAAAACCTAATTCGACAAGAATAAGCCTAGGGAGAATGAAAATGACCTAAATGTTAATCCAATGACACAACTCAACTTATTGGATGCACAAGATTGGTTAAAAACCCTAATTGGACAAGAATAAGCCTAGGGAGGACGAAAATGACCTAATTGATCATCCAATGACACAAACACACCTATTGGATGCACAAGATTGGTTAAAAACCCTAATTGGACAAGAATATGCCTAGGGAGGACGCAAATGACCTAATTGATCATCCAATGACACAAACACACCTATTGAATGCACAAGATTGGTTAAAAACCCTAATTGGACAAGAATATGCCTAGGGAGGACAAAAATGACCTAAATATTAATTCAATGACACAAACAAACTTATTGGATGCACAAGATTGGTTAAAAACCCTAATTGGACACGAATAAGCCTATGGAGGACGAAAATGACCTAATTGATCATCCAATGACACAAACACACCTATTGGATGCACAAGATTGGTTAAAAACCCTAATTGGACAAGAATATGCCTAGGGAGGACGGATATGACCTAAATGTTAATCCAATGACACAAATGTACTTATTGGATGCACAAGATTGGTTAAAAACCCTAATTGGACAAGAATAAGCCTAGGGAGGACGAAAATGACCTAATTGATCATCCAATGACACAAACACACCTATTGGATGCACAAGATTGGTTAAAAACCCTAATTGGACAAGAATAAGCCTAGGGAGGACGAAAATGACCTAATTGATCATCCAATGACACAAACACACCTATTGGATACACAAGATTGGTTAAAAACCCTAATTGGACAAGAATAAGCCTAGGGAGCACGAAAATGACCTAATTGATCATCAAATGACACAAACACACGTATTGGAGGCACAAGATTGGTTAAAAACCCTAATTGGACAAGAATACTCCTAGGGAGGACGAAAATGACCTAAATATTAATTCAATGACACAAACAAAGTTATTGGATGCACAAGATTGGTTAAAAACCCTAATTGGACAAGAATAAGCCTAGGGAGGACGAAAATGACCTAATTGATCATCCAATGACACAAACACACCTATTGGATGCACAAGATTGGTTAAAAACCCTAATTGGACAAGAATAAGCCTAGGGAGAACGAAAATGACCTAATTGATCATCCAATGACACAAATGAACTTATTGGATGCACAACATTGGTTAAAAACCCTAATTGGACAAGAATAAGCCTAGGGGGTATGAAAATGACCTAAATGTTAATCCAATGAAACAACTAAACTTATTGGATGCACAAGATTGGTTAAAAACCCTAATTGGACAAGAATAAGCCTAGGGAGGACGAAAATGACCTAATTGATCATCCAATGTCATTAACACACCTATTGGAAGCTCAAGATTGGTTAAAAACCCTAATTGGACAAGAATATGCCTAGGGAGGACGAAAATGACCTAAATATTAATTCAATGACACACACACACCTATTGGAAGCACAAGATTGGTTAAAAACCCTAATTGGAAGAGAATAAGCCTAGGGAGGAAGAAAATGACCTAATTGATCATCCAATGACACAAACACACCTATTGGATACACAAGATTGGTTAAAAACCCTAATTGGACAAGATAAGCCTAGGGGGTACGAAAATGACCTAAATGTTAATTCAATGAAACAACTCAACTTATTGGATGCACAAGATTGGTTAAAAACCCTAATTGGACAAGAATAAGCATAGGGAGGACGAAAATGACCTAATTGATCATCAAATGACACAAACACACCTATTGGATGCACAAGATTGGTTAAAAACCCTAATTGAACAAGAATATGCCTAGGGAGGACGAAAATGACCTAAATATTAATTCAATGACACAAACAAAGTTATTAGATGCACAAGATTGGTTAAAAACCCTAATTGGACAAGAATAAGCCTAGGGAGGACGAAAATGACCTAATTGATCATCCAATGACACAAACACACCTATTGGATGCACAAGATTGGTTAAAAACCCTAATTGGACAAGAATAAGCCTAGGGAGGACGAAAAGGACCTAAATGTTAATCCAATGACACAACTCAACTTATTGGATGCACAAGATTGGTTAAAAACCTTAATTGGACAAGAATAAGCCTAGGGAGGACGAAAATGACCTAATTGATCATCCAATGACACAAACACACCTATTGGATGCACAAGATTGGTTAAAACCCCTAATTGGACAAGAATAAGCCTAGGGAGGACGAAAATGACCTAATTGATCATCCAATGACACAAATGAACTTATTGGATGCACAAGATTTGTTAAAAACCCTAATTGGACAAGAATAAGCCTAGGGAGGACGAAAATGACCTAATTGATCATCCAATGACACAAACACACCTATTGGATGCACAAGATTGGTTAAAAACCCTAATTGGACAAGAATAAGCCTAGGGAGGAGGAAAATGACTTAATTGATCATCCAATTACACAAACACACCTATTGGATGCACAAGATTGGTTAAAAACCCTAATTGGACAAGAATAAGCCTAGGGAGGACGAAAATGACCTAATTGATCATCCAATGACACAAACACACCTATTGGAAGCACAAGATCGGTTAAAAACCCTAATTGGACAAGAATATGCCTAGGGAGGACGAAAATAACCTAAATGTTAATCCAATGACACAAATGAACTTATTGGATGCACAAGATTGGTTAAAAACCCTAATTGGACAAGAATAAGCCTTGGGAGGACGTAAATGACCTAATTGACCATCCAATGACACAAACACACCTTTTGGATGCACATGATTGGTTAAAAACCCTAATTGGACAAGAATAAGCCTAGGGAGGACGAAAATGACCTAATTGATCATCCAATGACACAAACACACCTATTGGATGCACAAGATTGGTTAAAAACCCTAATTGGACAAGAATAAGCCTAGGGAGGACGAAAATGACCTAATTGATCATCCAATGACACAAACACACCTATTGGATGCACAAGATTGGTTAAAAACCCTAATTGGACAAGAATAAGCCTAGGGAGGACGAAAATGACCTAATAGATCATCAAATGACACAAACACACCTATTGGATGCACAAGATTGGTTAAAAACCCTAATTGGACAAGAATATGCCTAGGGAGGACGAAAATGACCTAAATATTAATTCAATGACACAAACAAAGTTATTGGATGCACAAGATTGGTTAAAAACCCTAATTGGACAAGAATAAGTCTAGGGAGGACGAAAATGACCTAATTGATCATCCAGTGACACAAACACACCTATTGGATGCACAAGATTGGTTAAAAACCCTAGTTGGACAAGAATATGCCTAGTGAGGACGAAAATGACCTAATTGATCATCCAATGACACAAATGAACTTATTGGATGCACAAGATTTGTTAAAAACCCTAATTGGACAAGAATAAGCCTAGGGAGGACGAAAAAGACCTAATTGATCATCCAATGACACAAACACACCTATTGGATGCACAAGATTGGTTAAAAACCCTAATTGGACAAGAATATGCCTAGGGAGGACGAAAATGACCTAAATATTAATTCAATGAAACAAACAAACTTATTGGATGCACAAGATTGGTTAAAAACCCTAATTGGACAAGAATAAGTCTAGGGAGGACGAAAATGACCTAATTGATCATCATATGACACAAACACACCTATTTGATGCACAAGATTGGATAAAAACCCTAATTGGACAAGAATATGCCTAGGGAGGACGAAAATGACATAAATATTAATTCAATGACACAAACAAAGTTATTGGATGCACAAGATTGGTTAAAAACCCTAATTGGACAAGAATAAGCCTAGGGAGGACGAAAATGACCTAATTGATCATCCAATGACACAAACACACCTATTGGATGCACAAGATTGGTTAAAAACCCTAATTGGACAAGAATAAGCCAAGGGAGGACGAAAATGACCTAATTGATCAACCAATGACACAAACACACCTATTGGAAACACAAGATTGGTTAAAAACCCTAATTGGACAAGAATATGCCTAGGGAGGACGAAAATGACCTAAATGTTAATCCAATGACACAAATGAACTTATTGGATGCACAAGATTGGTTAAAAACCCTAATTGGACATGATTAAGCCTAGGGGGGACGAAAATGACCTAAATGTTAATCCAATGAAACAACTCAACTTATTGGATGCACAAGATTGGTTAAAAACCCTAATTGGACAAGAATAAGCCTAGGGAGGACGAAAATGACCTAATTGATCATCCAATGACACAAACACACCTATTGGATGCACAAGATTGGTTAAAAACCCTAATTGGACAAGAATAAGCCTAGGGAGGACCAAAATGACCTAATTGATCATCCAATGACACAAACACACCTATTGGATGCACAAGGTTTCTTAAAAACCCTAATTGGACAAGAATAAGCATAAAAAGGACGAAAATGACCTAATTGATCATCCAATGACACAAACACACCTATTGGATGCACAAGATTGGTTAAAACCCTAATTGGACAAGAATATGCCTAGGGAGGACGAAAATGACCTAAATGTTAATCCAATGACACAAATGAACTTATTGGATGCACAAGATTGGTTAAAAACCCTAATTAGACAAGAATAAGCCTAGGGAGGACGAAAATGACCTAAATGTTAATCCAATGAAACAACTCAACTTATTGGATGCACAAGATTGGTTAAAAACCCTAATTGGACAAGAATAAGCCTAGGGAGGACGAAAATGACCTAATTGATCATCCAATGACACAAACACACCTATTGGATGCACAAGATTGGTTAAAAACCCTAATTGCACAAGAATATGCCTAGGGAGGACGAAAATTACCTAAATGTAAATCCAATGACACAAATGAACTTATTGGATGCACAAGATTGGTTAAAAACCCTAATTGGACAAGAATTAGCCTAGGGAGGACGAAAATGACCTAAATGTTAATCCAATGAAACAACTCAACTTATTGGATGCACAAGATTGGTTAAAAACCCTAATTGGACAAGAATAAGCCTAGGGAGGACGAAAATGACCTAATTGATCATCCAATGACACAAACACACCTATTGGATGCACAAGATTGGTTAAAAACCCTAATTGGACAAGAATAAGTCTAGGGAGGACGAAAATTACCTAATAGATCATCAAATGACACAAACACACCTATTGGATGCACACGATTGGTTAAAAACCCTAATTGGACAAGAATATGCCTAGGGAGGACGAAAATGACCTAAATATTAATTCAATGACACAAACACACCTATTGGATGCACAAGATTGGTTAAAAACCCTAATTGGACAATAATAAGCCTAGGGAGGACGAAAATGACCTAATTGATCATCCAATGACACAAACACACCTATTAGATGCACAAGATTGGTTAAAAACCCTAATTGGACAAGAATATGCCTAGGGAGGACGAAAATGACCTAAATATTAATTCTATGAAACAAACAAACTTATTGGAGGCACAAGATTGCTTAAAAACCCTAATTGGACAAGAATAAGTCTAGGGAGGACGAAAATGACCTAATAGATCATCAAATGACACAAACACACCTATTGGATGCACAAGATTGGTTAAAAACCCTAATTGGACAAGAATATGCCTAGGGAGGACGAAAATGACCTAAATATTAATTCAATGACACAAACACACCTATTGGATGCACAAGATTGGTTAAAAACCCTAATTGGACAATAATAAGCCTAGGGAGGACGAAAATGACCTAATTGATCATCCAATGGCACAAACACACCTATTGGATGCACAAGATTGGTTAAAAACCCTAATTGGACAAGAATAAGCCTAGGGAGGACAAAAATGACCTAATTCGATCATCCAATGACACAAACACACCTATTGGATACACAAGATTGGTTAAAAACCCTAATTGGACAAGAATATGCCTAGGGAGGACGAAAATGACCTTAATGTTAATCCAATGACACAAATGAACTTATTGGATGCACAAGATTGGTTAAAAACCATAATTGGACAAGAATAAGCCTAGGGAGGACGAAAATGACCTAACTGTTAATCCAATGAAACAACTCAACTTATTGGATGCACAAGATTGGTTAAAAACCCTAATTGGACAAGAATAAGCATAGGGAGGACGAAAATGACCGAATTGATCATCCAATGACACAAACACACTTATTGGATGCACAAGATTGGTTAAAAACCCTAATTGGACAAGAATATGCCGAGGGAGGACGAAAATGACCTAAATATTAATTCAATGAAACAGACAAACTTATTGGATGCACAAGATTGGTTAAAAACCCTAATTGGACAAGAATAAGCCTAGGGAGGACGAAAATGACCAAATTGATCATCAAATGACACAAACACACCTATTGGATGCACAAGATTGGTTAAAAACCCTAATTGAACAAGAATATGCCTAAGTATCACTAGAAGGGGGGTTGAATAGGGATTTTACTGTTTAAAAATAATTTCTAAGTGTTTTGAAAACGATCCTCTCGCTGAGGATGGGTAGCTCGAGGATGAGATTTTTCTACTAGATAGATTTAAGTTAAGCAAAGGAGTAGAAGTAAAATAAGAGAGACACACACACAATTTTATACTGGTTCACCCAAAGATGGCTACGTCCAGTCCTCACACCCTTGTGAGATTTCACTAATTCTCAAACAGATCGATCCTCAACCTGAGGATGATTACAACTCGTGTATTCTTTAGCTTCACCAAGCTTACAATCAATTTCTGAATATTTCCAAGTGCAACTCACTGGGAAATTACAAAGTGATATGAGAGTGATTGATACTTAATACTTTCTCTAAAGATTTACAAAGATATAGTGTAGGATCAAAGAAAGTAAGAAGTGAGGGTGTTTAGCTCTTGATAGCTTTTAAGATACTTGATCTTTTTATGCAAGTGTGTTGTGTTTCTTCCATTGGAGAGCTTGCTTGCATTTTATAGAGCTCTAAACCCTTGATGACCGTTGGAGCTTGTTTCAAAACAATCCAAGTCTTTCATCATATTTACGGAATTGCCATTATAGCCATCCTCACTTTTCTTGTAACTTGATCTTGACAAGTCCTTGTCAATTCTCTTTTTGCAGCAATGCACAGCTATTCTTTGACCATGTGAGCTGTATTTTTCGAAGACTTTAAGGTCTTGTGATGTACATATCATAAGCCAAGTCTATTATGTCCATTGGAAAAACCATTTGAGAAAAGCCAAGGTTTTTCTTCATAATTACGAAAATGCCATTCAGCTCATTTGAAATGTGCATTCCATATTCAAGTACGAGGTAATTGGTTTCTTGGCACTTGGGGACACGTGATGTCCTTTTCTTTTTCCTTGTTTTAAGGTTTGAATATTGTGAAGTCAATTTCCTTCTCTTTCTTCAATGCCTTGATAAAGTCTCACATGTGAACTTTTTCTCTTTCCTCCATTTAATGCTTTCAACCACCATGTGATGTCCTATTCTCTTTCTTCCTTCAAGACTATGGGAAGGCTTCACGTGAATGCTTCTTGCCTTGCCTTAAGACATGTGATCCATTTATTTTGGGCATGTTTCTTGTTACCTTTTTGCATATTTGATTTTAAATCCTTTTATATCACATATGTAGCCTTTTGCCTAATAAGCCTAAGATGTGATATGTTGATTTCATAAAGTGTTGGGATGCAATTCAAAAAGTTGACTTTAGGCACATGCTACTCTCCTCATTCACCGTGCCTTTCTTTTTCCTTCTCACAACTTTTCTTCAAAAGCCTTTCTTTAAAATAATAGTATTTTGCCTTTATTGAATGAATCAAACAATTCATTCTTTAATACCATTCAGCCCTTGATGAATGAATTCAAACAATTCATTTTATAATACTATTGGGCCCTTGTTTGATGGACTCAAACCCGTGAGAATGCACAACTGCAGTTTCCTCAGCTCGTGAGGCCATCCTCGGCTTTTCCATACTTAGCATTTAACTTAGAATTTGCTTTTTATTCCTTAATGAATAATAACCTGTTTTTCTTATACACTCAAGAGCACAGATTAGTCTTTAAAACACAATCATAATCTTTTCATTAATTTTGTTATCATTAAAACCAAGTTAGAGAGATTTTGTCTCAACAATCTCCCCCTTTTTGATGATGACAAAATTCTTTTTAGATTATGATTTTTGTATTATGCAAGAGTGAAATAATTAAACTCCCCCTCAATCATACAAGTGATAATTTTGAAAAATTTCCCTTTTTAACATTCAAGTGAAAGCAATTTTTGAAATTATTCAATATTGAGGAAAATAGAGCATTCATAAACACCTAGAATTAATTCTAGCAACTTAAGCAACATACCATAGGTTCATGAATTCAGCCATAACAATTATAACAATTCAGCCACAATAATTCAGCCATAACAATTATAACAATTATAACATCATATAATCCATAATCATCATAACAACATATAATCCATAATCATCATAACAACATATAATCCATAACCAGCATATAATCCATAATTATCATAAGCAAACCAAATGAGTTTAAATGTGTTATCATAAGACAAAATAAAACCATAATCTTACTCCCCCTGAATTTAGGCAACATCAAAAAGCATAAAATAGATTAAAACAGAGTCATTCAGCGGAAGATGAGGAAGATGTAGACATGGGGGCAAACGGGAATTGGGCTGGTAGCTTAGGCGGTTGATCATGGGCAGCAGCTGATGAACCCAAATGCTTTGTTACCCATTCCAGAACTAGTCCAAACTGATTAAGGGTTTTTTGAACGTGAGAAAAGTTATCCAACATTTTCTTTTGATCTTTCCTAATCGTTTTGAGCAGCTTTAAAACCTTTTTGTTTTCGGCCGATTGCATGCTGTTGGTAGGGTCACAGGCCTTTTTGGATTTTGATTTGTTAACCTTATCCTTGGAGAAATTTGCAACATTTGGTGACACAGAAGGTTTTGATTTTTTGGGAAAATCTGGACCAGAATTAGATAAACCAATATTTGGTGAAATAGGGGAAGAGTTCAAACTTACTTGAGATGGAACAGTGGATGCCTTTTTATGCATGTTCCGAATAGGACTTTTGGAAGAGTGAGGATCGTATGAGACGTTTAGATCAATGAATAAATCTTCACCATCACCATTCTTAGCTGGAGGAGTGGCCGTATGGGTGGATGAATCCTTACTGACTTGTGGAGAATTTGGAAGTGTTGAGCCAGCAGAGTTAAAAGATGGGGTGTGTGAATGTGATAGAGGCGAGGCAGACTTTTGTTTCTTGGAGGCAGTTTGTTCTTTCTTTGAGATGGGGTTCGGTTCAGGCTTAGTAATACGCATTTGTTTAATATTTTTCAGAGAAAAGAAATTATTGCACTGAATACTCTCTTCATCATCCAGGGGTACTTTAAAAAACTTAAAGATTTTGGTCAAAATCATTCCATAAGGAGCTGATCGACCCACAATAACAGCATTCAACATATAGCTAAAAATAATATTTCCCAGATGAAGAGGTGTTTCAGATAACAAATGATGAAGGATGAGAATATCAAGTTCGGTTACCTTTTCATAACTCCCAGCCCTAGGTGTGATCGAGTGGACGCAGATATTATGATAAATCCGACACATAGAAGGAAGGTTGGAAGCTATAAGAGGTTTCTTAGGATCTATTAAAATGTTTTGAAGGACAGAATTGCGAGTAACCATATACTGCATATACCACGTTTCAGCAAAGCAGTGGGCTCCAGCATCTTGAATATTGAGGATTTTGCAAAGAGAGGAAGGGTTTATGTCCAACTGTACTCCCTTGAGTACAAAACTGAATCCCGTGCTACCTTTACATCCATTGCAAGCCGCATAGAAGGCCTTTACAAGCCTTGGGTATTGAGGTTCATTGACTCTAAAGAAAGAGGTCCAGCCAAATTTATCAAAAATTTTTATAACATCAAACCCACCATTTTTCAAGTTGATTAGATCAATGTGTTTGCCATGAACTACAGATTTGTGAATCCATTTGGAGGTGTAGTTTAACTCCGAATCTGTGGAGTCAAAAAGAGAGACAGGAGGTGATGGCCGAGATTTCTTTGAAGTCTTTTTAGGTGTTTTTGTTTTCGGCCCTTTGGATGAGGAAGGCTTGGAGGAAGATTTAGGGTTTGGTTTAGTAGAGGGGTTTCCTTTTGAACTTTCCAAGTCAATGACATGCACAGTAGGGTCTTGAGGAATTTCTTTGTTTGAGTGTACAGCTCCGAATTGAATTCTGGAGGACCTTCTGGTGGAAGTAGTTGGTTTTGAAGACTTCTTTGGTGTTTTGGAGGAAGGTTGAGGCGGATTAGAAGATGCCCTAGGAGGGGACACAGATTTTCGCTTAACTTCCTCCCCAGCAGATTTAGAACTGGAATAGTTTTCAGAATCTGTTTCAGGATCAAAAGGGCGCATTTTTCGTTTGGCACATGTTTTGATTCGAGCCATTGTTATTGATAGAACTTACCAAGAGGAAGATGAAGTTCGTGAAGGAAGAGAGAAAGAATTCTGAGTAATGGTAGAAAGAGAAACGTAAGGAGGAGAGAGAAGAGAATTAAATTTGGAGAGAGAAAAATAAAAGGAAAAATTGATGAAACGGAGAGAGAAGAAAATTTGAATAATAAAATATAATATTTAGGAGAGAGAGAATTAATTAAAAAGAGAGAGGTTATTGGAAACGTGAAAGGAAAGAAAAAGGTGATTGATTGATGGAGAGAGAATGGGAAAGGGAGGCAGAGACGTGAGAGAGAGAATGAAGGAGAGCCGTTGGATGAAGTGATGATGGACTGCTTTGAATGCAGTCTGCGCAATTAAGGGAGATGGGAAAAATTCATCACGTGCCAGCCATTTGACCAATGGATAAAAGGAAGCATGCGCGTAGCCTTTGATTGATTTAACAAGAGAGGGTTTTCTCATAAAAGGCCTAAGCTCCCCTATTTAATTTTTTACTTTATTTTAAGGGATCTGATTTGCAAAAATTTTAACACATACAATTAAAATAATAAAAACCAAACAATAACACAAACAGCACACATAAATTATTTAAATAATTTTTTGAAAATTTATGATGGAGAGTTCCTCTAAGATAAACTTAAACCGATCCTCTTGGAGAGGTTTGGTAAAAATATCTGCTAATTGATTTTCAGTGTCAATAAAAATCAATTCTAAATCCCCTTTTTGCACATGATCTCTTATAAAATGATGTTTAATTTCAATGTGCTTAGATCTTGAATGTTGAATGGGATTTTTTGAAAGATTTATTGCACTTCTATTATCACAAAGGATAGGAATTTTTGTGTACCTTAATGAGTAATCCTCAAGTTGATTTTTGATCCATAGTAGTTGTGAGCAACATTGAGCGGCTGATACATACTCTGCTTCAGTGGTTGAAAGAGCAATGGTACTTTGCTTTTTGCATGACCAACTGATTAGTGATTTACCAAGAAATTGGCAAGCCCCACTTGTGCTTTTTCTTTCAACTTTGTCTCCCGCATAGTCCGCATCACAATAGGCTTTAAGATCAAGATCGGAGCACTTTTTGTACCATATTCCCAGATTTATAGTGCCAACAAGATATCTAAAAATCCTTTTTACAGCCGTGAGATGAGATTCTTTAGGAGAGGATTGGAATCTTGCACAAAGACCGACTGCAAAGACTATGTCCGGTCTACTGGCTGTTAGATACAGCAAGGATCCAATCATCCCTCTGTATTCCTTTTCAAAAATTGGAGTTCCTTCATTATCTTTGTGAAGTGTGGAGGAAGGGTGCATAGGAGTTCCCATACTCTTGGCTGAACTCATGTTGTATTTTTTGAGCAAATCCTTGGTGTATTTTTCTTGTGATATAAAAATACCATCATCACGTTGTTTGATTTGTAAACTAAGGAAGAATTTCAATTCCCCCATCATACTCATCTCAAACTCACTTTGCATGAGATTTGAGAAATCTTTACACATCTTTTCATTTGTGGAACCAAATATAATGTCATCCACATATATTTGAACAATTAATAAATCTTTCTCAAGAGTCTTCTTGAAAAGAGTAGTATCAATCTGCCCTCTAATGAATCGATTTTCTTTTAGAAAAGAACTTAACCTCTCATACCAAGCTCTAGGAGCTTGCTTTAGGCCGTAAAGAGCTTTTGATAGTTTAAACACATAATTCGGCCTCTTTATGTCTTCAAAACCGGGAGGTTGACGCACATACACTTCTTCATTTAAGAACCCATTCAAAAAGGCACTTTTGACGTCCATTTGAAATAGTTTTATACCTTTATGAGTAGCATAAGCTAAGAGGATTCTTATGGCCTCAAGTCTTGCCACGGGTGCGAAGGTCTCATCATAATCAATTCCTTCTTGTTGATTATACCCTTGAGCCACTAGTCTTGCTTTATTTCTAATGACTTCCCCATCCTCATTTAATTTGTTTCTAAATATCCATTTAGTTCCAATAATAGATTTTTCTAGAGGATGTGGTACAAGATTCCATACCTTGTTTCTTTCAAATTGTGAGAGTTCTTCCATCATAACTTCAACCCAAGATTTGTCACCAATAGCTTGATCAATCGTTTTGGGTTCAACTTGTGATATCATGGCCATGTTGATTGTGCTTTCCCTTAGATAATTTCTGGTTCTAACGCCATCTTCAGTATTCCCAATGATTAGATCTGGAGGATGATGTGTGACTGTTTTCCATCCTCTTGGAAGTTGTTGAGAAGTTGGATCAGACTCATCCTCTTCGCGAGGACCGGGTACTTGAGATGTTGATTGTTCATCTTCTTCATTTTTATCCAACTTCTCTAAACACAAGTCATCAAACTCATCAAAAATAACATGCATGGATTCCTCCACAGTTTGAGTCCTAAGATTATATATTCTATAACCTTTTGACGATGTGGAGTATCCTAGAAAAATTCCTTTATCAGATTTTGGATCAAACTTTCCCAAATTTTCTTTGTTATTTAGAATGTAGCAATAACATCCAAATATGTGAAAATAGGAAATATTTGGCTTTCTCCCCTTCCATAATTCATATGGAGTTTTGTTTAAAATTTTTCTAATGGATGTGCGGTTAGAAACATAACAAGCAGTGTTGATGGCTTCGGCCCAAAAATATTTTTCAATGTTGGCTTCATTTAAAATAGTTCTAGCCATTTCTTGTAAAGTTCTATTTTTCCTTTCAACAACCCCATTTTGTTGGGGAGTTCTTGGACAAGAAAAGTTGTGTGAAATACCATTTTCTTCACAAAGATTTTTAAAGGATTCATTTTCAAATTCTCCTCCATGGTCACTTCTTACCGAAACAATTTTTGATCCTTTTTCATTTTGAGTCTTTTTGCAAAAATGGTGGAATGCCTCAAAGGCTTCATCTTTATGTTTTAAAAATAGAACCCAAGTAAAACGAGAAAAGTCATCAACAATCACAAAACCATATCTTTTTCCACTAAGACTTGGAGTTTTAATAGGACCAAAAAGATCAATGTGAATAAGTTCAAGAGGATGATTTGTTGAAACAAAGTTTTTAGAATGAAAACTACTTTTAACTTGTTTTCCTTTTACACAAGCTTCACAAACTTTGTCTTTCTCAAAATTAATTTTTGGAAGACCTTTTACCAATTCCAAATTTGCTAATTTAGAAATAGTGTTTAAGCTTGTGTGACCCGCTCGTTTGTGCCAAATCCATTTATCTTTTTCAATAGATACAAAACAAGATTCAGTGGGTAAATCATCAAGATAAAGTTCATATAAATTCTTTTTTCTTAAACCGGAAAAGAAAACTCTACCCGAGGATGAATGTTTAACCTCACATAGAGTAGGCTTAAAAATAACTTCAAAACCACTATCACATAATTGACTAATGCTTAGCAAGTTATGTTTTAAGCCATCCACATATTGAACATTTTCAATTTTTGCAGAATTATTCTTACCAATAATACCTGTACCTTTTATTTGAGCTTTATCATTATTACCAAATGTGACCGATCCTCCATCCTTTATTTCTAATGACATGAAGCAATGCTTATCTCCCGTCATATGCCTTGAGCAACCACTGTCCAAGTACCAAGGCTTTCTTTTGCTGATTAGAGGATGAACCTGTTTTAGAGTTTAAGAGAGACTTAGGTACCCATATAGCTTTGGGTCCTTGTTGGTTAGTTTTTCCTCTTTTGAGGACATTTCTTTTATGATAGCAAATAAAATCATGGTGCCCATGTTTACCACAGAATGAACAAGCTGACTTTACATAGTTAGCTTTCTTCTTAGCATGACAAATTTTGGAGGTATGCCCAAGTTTTTTACAAAATGTGCATTTCGGCCTATCCTCATATTTTTTAGGCAAGAAAAAATTTTCATATAATTTTTGTTTTTGAGAGCTTTTAAAACCAATACCAGCCTTGTCAAATATTCCAGATTGAGACCCCATTATATTTTGAAATGTTTCTGTAGATTTGACAAAGTTGGAAATATCATTTTTTAGTTCACTAACCTCGGATTTCAAAATTTCCTTTTCTGTATCCTCGTCAGGAGGATGAGTTTCAACTATTTTCATGTTCAAAAATTTTTGTTTCTCAGAATTTTGAAATTGAGATTGCTGTAAATCTTGAATGATTTTAACATATTCATCATTCTTTTTCTTAAGCTCCTCATTTTGTCTCTTTATCTCAACAAGTTGGTTTTTTTGAAATATACATGTTTGAGATAAAGTATGTGAGTCATTTAAGAGGCTATCAAATTCAATTTCTAATTCTTCACAATTAGGACATGGATTAGTAATACTTACCTTCTCAGTTTCTGATTTTGTCATGAGACATAGGTTGGCCTCTTCTTCCTTTTCTTGCTCCGAGGATGATTCGTCACTATCATCCCAAGTAATCATCATGGATTTGTTTTTGTATGGAAATTTTCTAAAGTTCCTTTTGTTGAGAGGACACTCAGTTTTGTAGTGTCCCATCTTGTTGCATCCATAACAAGTTATTTGACTTTTGTCAACCTTTTCTTTTTGAGGGGATCTTCTATTCTGTCCTCTTCTGTTTATCATCCTCTGTAGTCTTCTAGAAAGCATAGCGAGTTCATCTTCATCCTCGGACAGAGGGCACTCTGTGTTTTCCTTTGTTATGCCATCTTCATTCTTCTTGGAAGATGAACTTTCTGTTTGGCTGGTTTTTAAAGCGACCATTCTTCCCTTTTTGTTTGGTTTATTCGCCAACAATAATGGTTCATGAGCTCTTAGAGTTCCAACCAAATCTTCTAATTTCATGTTGGTCAAATCTCTTGCTTCTGTAATGGCAGTTACCAATGGCCTCCATTCTTTTGGTAAACTTCTTAGGATTTTTCTTATCCTTTCTTGAACGGAATATACCTTTCCAAGAGATCTCAGGTTGTTTAATATGATTGTTAACCTTGAGAACATTTCATCAATGGTTTCCTCCTCCTTCATTTCGAATAGTTCGAAATCTCTTACTCCCATATCTATCCTTGCTTCTTTTACATGGCTTGATCCTTCATGATGGATTCTTAGAGTATCCCAAAGCTCCTTAGCATTTTTGCACTCTTCAACTCTATCATATTCTTCCCTGCACAAAGCACACGTTAGAAATAAATGAGCTTTAGAGTTTAGGAGTACCTTTGCATTTTCATCCGCCGTCCATTGTGCTTGAGGTTTCTCATCGGAGGTTGCATCCGTGTTGTTGGTTCTAATGACATGATCTCCATTTTCCACCACAGACCACATGTTGTTGTCTTGTGATATGAGAAATAGCTTCATCTTGCCTTTCCAATGATAGTAATCTGTACCATCAAAGTAGGGAGGTCGGCTGGATGATCCTCTTTCGGGAATATACTTAGCTTTCGACATTTTTCTTTTTGGATCTTTTTCTCTTACACTGTTAGGTGTATTTTTTTGAGAACCTTGCTCTGATACCAATTGATGTAGCTAAATATCACTAGAAGGGGGGTTGAATAGGGATTTTACTGTTTAAAAATAATTTCTAAGTGTTTTGAAAACGATCCTCTCGCTGAGGATGGGTAGCTCGAGGATGAGATTTTTCTACTAGATAGATTTAAGTTAAGCAAAGGAGTAGAAGTAAAATAAGAGAGACACACACACAATTTTATACTGGTTCACCCAAAGATGGCTACGTCCAGTCCTCACACCCTTGTGAGATTTCACTAATTCTCAAACAGATCGATCCTCAACCTGAGGATGATTACAACTCGTGTATTCTTTAGCTTCACCAAGCTTACAATCAATTTCTGAATATTTCCAAGTGCAACTCACTGGGAAATTACAAAGTGATATGAGAGTGATTGATACTTAATACTTTCTCTAAAGATTTACAAAGATATAGTGTAGGATCAAAGAAAGTAAGAAGTGAGGGTGTTTAACTCTTGATAGCTTTTAAGATACTTGATCTTTTTATGCAAGTGTGTTGTGTTTCTTCCATTGGAGAGCTTGCTTGCATTTTATAGAGCTCTAAACCCTTGATGACCGTTGGAGCTTGTTTCAAAACAATCCAAGTCTTTCATCATATTTACGGAATTGTCATTATAGCCATCCTCACTTTTCTTGTAACTTGATCTTGACAAGTCCTTGTCAATTCTCTTTTTGCAGCAATGCACAGCTATTCTTTGACCATGTGAGCTGTATTTTTCGAAGACTTTAAGGTCTTGTGATGTACATATCATAAGCCAAGTCTTTTATGTCCATTGGAAAAACCATTTGAGAAAAGCCAAGGTTTTTCTTCATAATTACGAAAATGCCATTCAGCTCATTTGAAATGTGCATTCCATATTCAAGTACGAGGTAATTGGTTTCTTGGCACTTGGGGACACGTGATGTCCTTTTCTTTTTCCTTGTTTTAAGGTTTGAATATTGTGAAGTCAATTTCCTTCTCTTTCTTCAATGCCTTGATAAAGTCTCACATGTGAACTTTTTCTCTTTCCTCCATTTAATGCTTTCAACCACCATGTGATGTCCTATTCTCTTTCTTCCTTCAAGACTATGGGAAGGCTTCACGTGAATGCTTCTTGCCTTGCCTTAAGACATGTGATCCATTTATTTTGGGCATGTTTCTTGTTACCTTTTTGCATATTTGATTTTAAATCCTTTTATATCACATATGTAGCCTTTTGCCTAATAAGCCTAAGATGTGATATGTTGATTTCATAAAGTGTTGGGATGCAATTCAAAAAGTTGACTTTAGGCACATGCTACTCTCCTCATTCACCGTGCCTTTCTTTTTCCTTCTCACAACTTTTCTTCAAAAGCCTTTCTTTAAAATAATAGTATTTTGCCTTTATTGAATGAATCAAACAATTCATTCTTTAATACCATTCAGCCCTTGATGAATGAATTCAAACAATTCATTTTATAATACTATTGGGCCCTTGTTTGATGGACTCAAACCCGTGAGAATGCACAACTGCAGTTTCCTCAGCTCGTGAGGCCATCCTCGGCTTTTCCATACTTAGCATTTAACTTAGAATTTGCTTTTTATTCCTTAATGAATAATAACCTGTTTTTCTTATACACTCAAGAGCACAGATTAGTCTTTAAAACACAATCATAATCTTTTCATTAATTTTGTTATCATTAAAACCAAGTTAGAGAGATTTTGTCTCAACAACAGACAAACTTATTGGATGCACAAGATTGGTTAAACACCCTAATTGGACAAGAATAAGCCTAGGGAGGACGAAAATGACCAAATTGATCATCAAATGACACAAACACACCTATTGGATGCACAAGATTGGTTAAAAAACCTAATTGATCAAGAATATGCCTAGGGAGGACGAAAATGACCTAAATATTAATTCAATGACACAAACAAAGTTATTGGATGCACAAGATTGGTTAAAAACCCTAATTGGACAAGAATAAGCCTAGGGAGGACGAAAATGACCTAATTGATCATCCAATGACACAAACACACCTATTGGATGCACAAGATTGGTTAAAAACCCTAATTGGACAAGAATAAGCCTAGGGAGGATGAAAAGGACCTAAATGTTAATCCAATGACACAACTCAACTTATTGGATGCACAAGATTGGTTAAAAACCCTAATTGGACAAGAATAAGCCTAGGGAGGACGAAAATGACCTAATTGTTAATCCAATGAAACAACTCAACTTATTGGATGCACAAGATTGGTTAAAAACCCTAATTGGACAAGAAAAAGCATAGGGAGGACGAAAATGACCTAATTGATCATCCAATGACACAAACACACCTATTGGATGCACAAGATTGGTTAAAAACCCTATTTGGACTAGAATATGCCGAGGCAGGACGAAAATGACCTAAATATTAATTCAATGAAACAAACAAACATATTGGATGCACAAGATTGGTTAAAAACCCTAATTGGACAAGAATAAGCCTAGGGAGGACGAAAATGACCTAATTGATCATCAAATGACACAAACACACCTATTGGATGCACAAATTGGTTAAAAACCCTAATTGAACAAGAATATGCCTAGGGAGGACGAAAATGACTTAAATATTAATTCAATGACACAAACAAAGTTATTGGATGCACAAGATTGGTTAAAAACCCTAATTGGACAAGAATAAGCCTAGGGAGGACGAAAATGACCTAATTGATCATCCAATGACACAAACACACCTATTGGATGCACAAGATTGGTTAAAAACCCTAATTGGACAAGAATAAGCCTAGGGAGGACGATAATAACCTAATTGATCATCCAATGACACAAACACACCTATTGGATGCACAAGATTGGTTAAAAACCCTAATTGGACAAGAATAAGCCTAGGGAGGACGAAAATGACCTAATTGATCATCCAATGACACAAACACACCTATTGGATGCACAAGATTGGTTTAAAACCCTAGTTGGACAAGAATATGCCTAGGGAGGACGAAAATGACCTAATTGATCATCCAATGACACAAATGAATTTATTGGATGCACAAGATTGGTTAAAAACCCAAATTGCACAAGAATAAGCCTAGGGAGGACGAAAATGACCTAATTGATCATCCAATGACACAAACACACCTATTGGATGCACAAGATTGGTTAAAAACCCTAATTGGACAAGAATAAGCCTAGGGAGGACGAAAATGACCTAATTGATCATCCAATGACACAAACACACCTATTGGATGCACAAGATTGGTTTAAAACCCTAGTTGGACAAGAATATGCCTAGGGAGGACGAAAATGACCTAATTGATCATCAAATGACACAAACACACCTATTGGATGCACAAGATTGGTTAAAAACCCTAATTGGACAAGAATATGCCTAGGGAGGACGAAAATGACCTAAATATTAATTCAATGACACAAACAAAGTTATTGGATGCACAAGACTGGTTAAAAACCCTAATTGGACAAGAATAAGCCTAGGGAGGACGAAAATGACCTAATTGATCATCCAGTGACACAAACACACCTATTGGATGCACAAGATTGGTTAAAAACCCTAATTGGACAAGAATATGCCTAGGGAGGACGAAAATGACCTAATTGATCATCCAATGACACAAGCAAACCAATTGGATGAACAAGATTGGTTAAAAACCCTAATTGGACAAGAATAAGCCTAGGGAGGACGAAAATGACCTAATTGATCATCCAATGACACAAACACACCTATTGGATGCACAAGATTGGTTAAAAACCCTAATTGGACAAGAATATGCCTAGGGAGGACGAAAATGACCTAAATGTTAATCCAATGACACAAATGAACTTATTGGATGCACAAGATTGGTTAAAAACCCTAATTGGACAAGAATAAGCCTTCGGAGGATGAAAATGACCTAATTGATCATCCAATGACACAAATACACCTATTGGATGCAAAAGACTGGTTAAAAACCCTAATTGGACAAGAATATGCCTAGGAAGGACGAAAATGACCTAATTGAACATCCAATGACACAAACACACCTATTGGATGCACAAGATTGGTTAAAAACCCTAATTGGACAAGAATAAGCCTAGGGAGGACGAAAATGACCTAATTGATCATCCAATGACACAAACATACCTATTGGATGCACAAGATTGGTTAAAAACGCTAATTGGACAAGAATATGCCTAGGGAGGACGAAAATGACCTAAATTGATCATCCAATGACACAAACACACCTATTGGATGCACAAGATTGGTTAAAAACCCTAATTGGACAAGAATATGCCTAGGGAGGACGAAAATGACCTAAATGTTAATCCAATGACACAAATGAACTTATTGGATGCACAAGATTGGTTAAAAACCCTAATTGGACAAGAATAAGCCTAGGGAGGACGAAAATAACCTAATTGATCATCCAATGACACAAACACACCTATTGGATGCACAAGATTGGTTAAAAACCCTAATTGGACAAGAATATGCCTAGCGAGGACGAAAATGACCTAAACGTTAATCCAATGACACAAATGAACTTATTGGATGCACAAGATTGGTTAAAAACCCTAATTGGACAAGAATAAGCCTTCGGAGGACGAAAATGACCTAATTGATCATCCAATGACACAAACACACCTATTGGATGCAAAAGACTGGTTAAAAACCCTAATTGGACAAGAATATGCCTAGGAAGGACGAAAATGACCTAATTGATCATCCAATGACACAAACACACCTATTAGATGCACAAGATTGGTTAAAAACCCTAATTGGACAAGAATAAGCCTAGGGAGGACGAAAATGACCTAATTGATCATCCAATGACACAAACACACCTATGGGATGCACAAGATTGGTTAAAAACCCTAATTGGACAAGAATAAGACTAGGGAGGACGAAAATGACCTAATTGATCATCCATTGCCACAAACACACCTATTGGATGCAAAAGATTGGTTAAAAACCCTAATTGGACAAGAATAAGCCTAGGGAGGACGAAAATAACCTAATTGATCATCCAATGACACAACTCAACTTATTGGATGCACAAGATTGGTTAAAAACCCTAATTGGACAAGAATATGCCTAGGGAGGACGAAAATGACCTAAATGTTAATCCAATGACACAAATGAACTTATTGGATGCACAAGATTGGTTAAAAACCCTAATTGGACAAGAATAAGCCTAGGGAGGACGAAAATGACCTAAATGTTAATCCAATGACACAACTTAACTTATTGGATGCACAAGATTGGTTAAAAACCCTAATTGGACAAGAATATGCCTAGGGAGGACGAAAATGACCTAATTGATCATCCAAAGACACAAATGAACTTATTGGATGCACAAGAATAGTTAAAACCCTAATTGGACCAGAATATGCCTAGGGAGGACGAAAATAACCTAATTGATCATCCAATGACACAAACACACCTATTGGATGCACAAGATTGGTTAAAAACCCTAATTGGACAAGAATATGCCTAGGGAGGACGAAAATGACCTAAATGTTAATCCAATGACACAAATGAACTTATTGGATGCACAAGATTGGTTAAAAACCCTAATTGGACAAGAATAAGCCTAGGGAGGACGAAAATGACCTAAATGCTAATCCAATGACACAACTCAACTTATTGGATGCACAAGATTGGTTAAAAACCCTAATTGGACAAGAATATGCCTAAGGAGGACGAAAATGACCTAATTGATCATCCAATGACACAAACACACCTATTGGATGCACAAGATTGGTTAAAAACCCTAATTGGACAAGAATAAGCCTAGGGAGGACGAAAATGACCTAATTGATCATCCAATGACACAAACACACCTATTGGATGCACAAGATTGGTTAAAAACCCTAATTGGACAAGAATATGCCTAGGGAGGACGAAAATGACCTAAATATTAATTCAATGACACAAACAAAGTTATTGGATGCACAAGATTGATTAAAAACCCTAATTTGACAAGAATAAGTCTAGGTAGGACGAAAATGACCTAATTGATCATCCAATGACACAAACACACCTATTGGATGCACAAGATTGGTTAAAAACCCTAATTGGACATGAATAAGCCTAGGGACGACGAAAACGACCTAATTGATCATCCATTGACACAAACACACCTATTGGATGAACAAGATTGGTTAAAAACCCTAATTGGACAAGAATAAGCCTAGGGAGGACGAAAATGACCTAATTGATCATCCAATGACACAAACACACCTATTGGATGCACAAGATTGGTTAAAAACCCTAATTGGACAAGAATATGCCTAGGGAGGACGAAAATGACCTAAATATTAATTCAATGACACAAACAAAGTTATTGGATGCACAAGATTGGTTAAAAACCCTAATTGGACAAGAATAAGCCTAGGGAGGACGAAAATGACCTAATTGATCATCCAATGACACAAACACACCTATTGGATGCACAAGATTGGTTAAAAACCCTAATTGGACAAGAATATGCCTAGGGAGGACGAAAATGACCTAAATATTAATTCAATGACACAAACAAAGTTATTGGATGCACAAGATTGGTGAAAAACCCTAATTGGACAAGAATAAGCCTAGGGGGAACGAAAATGACCTAATTGATCATCCAATGACACAAACACACCTATTGGATGCACAAGATTGGTTAAAAACCCTAATTGGACAAGAATATGCCTAGGGAGGACGAAAATGACCTAAATATTAATTCAATGACACAAACAAAGTTATTGGATGCACAAGATTGGTTAAAAACCCTAATTGGACAAGAATAAGCCTAGGGAGGACGAAAATGACCTAATTGATCATCCAATGACACAAACACACCTATTGGATGGACAAGTTTGGTTAAAAACCCTAATTGGACAAGAATATGCCTAGGGAGGACGAAAATGACCTAAATGTTAATCCAATGACACAAATGAACTTATTGGATGCACAAGATTGGTTAAAAACCCTAATTGGACAAGAATAAGCCTAGGGAGGACGAAAATGACATAAATGTTAATCCAATGAAACAACTCAACTTATTGGATGCACAAGATTAGTTAAAAACCCTAATTGGACAAGAATAAGCCTAGTGAGGACGAAAATGACCTAATTGATCATCCAATGACACAAACACACCTATTGGATGCACAAGATTGGTTAAAAACCCTAATTGGATAAGAATATGCCTAGGGAGGACTGAAATGACCTAATTGATCATCCAATGACACAAACACACCTATTGGATGCACAAGATTGGTTAAAAACCCTAATTGGACAATAATATGCCTAGGGAGGACGAAAATGACCTAAATATTAATTCAATGACACAAACAAAGTTATTGGATGCACAAGATTGGTTTAAAACCCTAATTGGACAAGAATAAGCCTAGGAAGGACGAAAATGACCTAATTGATCATCCAATGACACAAACACACCTATTGGATGCACAAGATTGGTTAAAAACCCTAATTGGACAAGAATAAGCCTAGGGAGGACGAAAATGACCTAATTGATCATCCAATGCCGCAAACACACCTATTGGATGCACAAGACTGGTTAAAAACCCTAATTGGACAAGAATATACTTAGGGAGGACGAAAATGAGCTAAATATTAATTCAATGACACAAACAAAATTATTAGATGCACAAGATTGGTTAAAAACCCTAATTGGACAAGAATAAGCCTAGGGAGGACGAAAATGACCTAATTGATCATCCAATGACACAAACACACCTATTGGATGCACAAGATTGGTTAAAAACCCTAATTGGACAAGAATATGCCTAGGGAGGACGGAAATGACCTAATTGATCATCCAATGACACAAACACACCTATTGGATGCACAAGATTGGTTAAAAACCATAATTGGACAATAATATGCCTAGGGAGGACGAAAATGACCTAAATATTAATTCAATGACACAAACAAACTTATTGGATGCACAAGATTGGTTAAAAACCCTAATTGGACAAGAATAAACCTAGGAAGGACGAAAATGACTTAATTGATCATCCAATGACACAAACACACCTATTGGATACACAAGATTGGTTAAAAACCCTAATTGGACAAGAATATGCCTAGGGAGGACGAAAATGACCTAAATGTTAATCCAATGACACAAATGAACTTATTGGATGCACAAGATTGGTTAAAAACCCTAATTGGACAAGAATAAGCCTAAGGAGGAAGAAAATGACCTAAATGTTAATCCAATGAAACAACTCAACTTATTGGATGCACAAGATTAGTTAAAAACCCTAATTGGACAAGAATAAGCCTAGGGAGGACGAAAATGACCTAATTGATCATCCAATGACACAAACACACCTATTGGATGCACAAGATTGGTTAAAAACCCTAATTGGACAAGAATATGCCTAGGGAGGACGGAAATGACCTAATTGATCATCCAATGACACAAACACACCTATTGAATGCACAAGATTGGTTAAAAACCCTTATTGGACAATAATATGCCTAGGGAGGACGAAAATAACCTAAATATTAATTCAATGACACAAACAAACTTATTGGATGCACAAGATTGGTTAAAAACCCTAATTGGACAAGAATAAACCTAGGGAGGACGAAAATGACCTAATTGATCATCCATTGACACAAACACACCTATTGGATACACAAGATTGGTTAAAAACCCTAATTGGACAAGAATATTCCTAGGGAGGACGAAAATGACCTAAATGTTAATCCAATGACACAAATGAACTTATTGGATGCACAAGATTGGTTAAAAACCCTAATTGGACAAGAATAAGCCTAGGGAGGACGAAAATAACCTAAATGTTAATCCAATGAAACATCTCAACTGATTGGATGCTCAAGATTGGTTAAAAACCCTAAGTGGACAAGAATAAGCCTAGGGAGGACGAAAATGACCTAATTGATCATCCAATGACACAAACACACCTATTTGATGCACAAGATTGGTTAAAAATCCTAATTGGACAAGAATATGCCTAGGGAGGACGAAAATAACCTAAATAATAATTCAATGAAACAAACAAACTTATTGGATGCACAAGATTGGTTAAAAACCCTAATTGGACAAGAATAAGCCTAGGGAGAACGAAAATGACCTAATTGATCATCAAATGACACAAACACACCTATTGGATACACAAGATTGGTTAAAAACCCTAATTGGACAAGAATATGCCTAGGGAGGACGAAAATGACCTAAATATTAATTCAATGACACAAACAAAGTTATTGGATGCACAAGATTGGTTTAAAATCCTAATTGGACAAGAATAAGCCTAGGGAGGACGAAAATGACCTAATTGATCATCCAATGACACAAACACACCTATTGGATGCACAAGATTGGTTAAAAACACTAATTGGACAAGAATAAGCCTAGGGAGGACGAAAATGACCTAATTGATCATCCAATGAAACAAACACACCTATTGGATACACAAGATTGGTTTAAAACCCTAATTGGACAAGAATATGCTTAGGGAGGACGAAAATGACCTAAATGTTAACCCAATGACACAAATGAACTTATTGGATGCACAAGATTGGTTAAAAACCCTAATTGGACAAGAATAAGCCTAGGGAGGACGAAAATGACCTATATGTTAATCCAATGAAACAACTCAACTTATTGGATGCACAAGATTGGTTAAAAACCCTAATTGGACAAGAATAAGCCTAGGGAGGACGAAAATGACCTAATTGATCATCCAATGACACAAACACACCTATTAGATGCACAAGATTGGTTAAAAACCCTAATTGGACAAGAATATGCCTAGGGAGGACGAAAATGACCTAAATATTAATTCAATGAAACAAACAAACTTATTGGAGGCACAAGATTGCTTAAAAACCCTAATTGGACAAGAATAAGTCTAGGGAGGACAAAAATGACCTAATAGATCATCAAATGACACAAACACACCTATTGGATGCACACGATTGGTTAAAAACCCGAATTGGACAAGAATATGCCTAGGGAGGACGAAAATGACCTAAATATTAATTCAATGACACAAACACACCTATTGGATGCACAAGATTGGTTGAAAACCCTAATTGGACAATAATAAGCCTAGGGAGGACGAAAATGACCTAATTGATCATCCAATGGCACAAACACACCTATTGGATGCACAAGATTGGTTAAAAACCCTAATTGGACAAGAATAAGCCTAGGGAGGACGAAAATGACCTAATTCGATCATCCAATGACACAAACACACCTATTGGATACACAAGATTGGTTAAAAACCCTAATTGGACAAGAATATGCCTAGGGAGGACGAAAATGACCTAAATATTAATCCAATGACACAAATGAACTTATTGGATGCACAAGATTGGTTAAAAACCCTAATTGGACAAGAATAAGCCTAGGGAGGACGAAAATGTCCTAAATGTTAATCCAATGAAACAACTCAACTTATTGGATGCACAAGATTGGTTAAAAACCCTAATTGGACAAGAATAAGCCTAGGGAGGACGAAAATGACCTAATTGATCATCAAATGACACAAACACACCTATTGGATGCACAAGATTGGTTAAAAACCGTAATTGGACAAGAATATGCATAGGGAGGACGAAAATGACCTAAATATTAATTCAATGACACAAACAAAGTTATTGGATGCACAAGATTCGTTAAAAACCCTAATTGGACAAGAATAAGCCTAGGGAGGACGAAAATGACCTAATTGATCATCCAATGACACAAACACACCTATTGGATGCACAAGATTGGTTAAAAACCCTAATTGGACAAGAATAAGCCTAGGGAGGACGAAAATGACCTAATTGATCATCCAATGACACAAACACACCTATTGGATACACCAGATTGGTTAAAAACCCTAATTGGACAAGAATATGCCTATGGAGGACGAAAATGACCTAAATGTTAATCCAATGACACAAATGAACTTATTGGATGCACAAAATTGGTTAAAAACCCTAATTGGACAAGAATAAGCCTAGGGAGGACAAAAATGACCTAAATGTTAATCCAATGAATCAACTCAACTTATTGGATGCACAAGATTGGTTAAAAACCCTAATTGGACAAGAATAAGCCTAGGGAGGACGAAAATGACCTAATTGATCATCCAATGACACAAACACACCTATTGGATGCACAAGATTGGTTAAAAACCCTAATTGGACAAGAATATGCCTAGGGAGGACGAAAATGACCTAAATATTAATTCAATGACACAAACAAAGTTATTGGATGCACAAGATTGGTTAAAAACCCTAATTGGACAAGAATAAGCCTAGGGAGGACGAAAATGACCTAATTAACCATCCAATGACACAAACACACCTATTGGATGCACAAGATTAGTTAAAAACCCTAATTGGACAAGAATATGCCTAGGGAGAACACAAATGACCTAAATGTTAATCCAATGACACAACTCAACTTATTGGATGCACAAGATTGGTTAAAAACCCTAATTGGACAAGAATAAGCCTAGGGAGGACGAAAATGACCTAATTGATCATCCAATGACACAAACACACCTATTGGATGCACAAGATTGGTTAAAAACCCTAATTGGACAAGAATATGCCTAGGGAGGACGAAAATGACCTAAATATTAATTCAATGAAACAAACAAACTTATTGGATGCACAAGATTGGTAAAAAACTCTAATTGGACAAGAATAAGCCTAGGGAGGACGAAAATGACCTAATTGATCATCCAATGACACAAACACACCTATTGGATGCACAAGATTGGTTAAAAACCCTAATTGGACAAGAATAAGCCTAGGGAGGACGAAAATGACCTAATTGATCATCCAATGACACAAACACACCTATTGGATGCACAAGATTGGTTAAAAACCCTAATTGGACAAGAATATGCCTAGGGAGGACGAAAATGACCTAAATGTTAATCCAATGACACAAATGAACTTATTGGATGCACAAGATTGCTTAAAAACCCTAATTGGACAAGAATATGTCTATGGAGGACGAAAATGACCTAATTGATCATCCAATGACACAAACACACCTATTGGATGCACAAGATTGGTTAAAAACCCTAATTGGACAAGAATAAGCCTAGGGAGGACGAAAATGACCTAATTGATCATCCAATGACACAAACACACCTATTGGATGCACAAGATTGGTTAAAAACCATAATTGGACAAGAATATGCCTAGGGAGGATGAAAATGACCTAATTGATCATCCAATGACACAAACACACCTATTGGATGCACAAGATTGGTTAAAAACCCTAATTGGACAAGAATAAGCCTAGGGAGGACGAAAAAGACCTAATTGATCATCCAATGACACAAACACACCTATTGGATGCACAAGATTGGTTAAAAACCCTAATTGGACAAGAATAAGCCTAGGGAGGACGTAAATGACCTAATTGATCATCCAATGACACAAACACACCTATTGGATGCACATGATCGGTTAAAAACCCTAATTGGACAAGAATAAGTCTAGGGAGGACGAAAATGACCTAATTGATCATCCAATGACACAAACACACCTATTGGATGCACAAGATCGGTTAAAAACCCTAATTGGACAAGAATAAGCCTAGGGAGGACGAAAATGACCTAATTGATCATCCAATGACACAAACACACCTATTGGATGCACAAGATTGGTTAAAAACCCTAATTGGACAAGAATATGCCTAGGGAGGACGAAAATGACCTAAATATTAATTCAATGACACAAACAAAGTTATTGGATGCACAAGATTGGTTAAATACCCTAATTTGACAAGAATAAGTCAAGGGAGGACGAAAATGACCTAATTGATCATCCAATGACACAAACACACCTATTGGATGCACAAGATTGGTTAAAAACCCTAATTGGACAAGAATAAGCCTAGGGAGGACGAAAATGACCTAATTGATCATCCAATGACACAAACACACCTATTGGATGCACAAGATTGGTTAAAAACCCTAATTGGACAAGAATAAGCCTAGGGAGGACGAAAATGACCTAATTGATCATCCAATGACACAAACACATCTATTGGAAGCACAAGATTGGTTAGAAACCCTAGTTGGACAAGAATATGCCTAGGGAGGACGAAAATGACCTAATTGATCATCCAATGACACAAATGAACTTATTGGATGCACAAGATTGCTTAAAAACCCTAATTGGACAAAAATAAGCATAGAAAGGACGAAAATGACCTAATTGATCATCCAATGACACAAACACACCTATTGGATGCACAAGATTGGTTAAAAACCCTAATTGGACAAGAATAAGCCTAGGGAGGACGAAAATGACCTAATTGATCATCCAATGACACAAACACACCTATTGGATGCACAAGATTGGTTAAAAACCCTAATTGGACAAGAATAAGCCTAGGGAGGACGAAAATGACCTAATTGATCATCCAATGACACAAACACACCTATTGGATGCACAAGATTGGTTAAAAACCCTAATTGGACAAGAATAAGCCTAGGGAGGACAAAAATGACCTAAATTGATCATCCAATGACACAAACACACCTATTGGATGCACAAGATTGGTTAAAAACCCTAATTGGACAAGAATATGCCTAGGGAGGACGAAAATGACCTAAATGTTAATCCAATGACACAAATGAACTTATTGGATGCACAAGATTGGTTAAAAACCCTAATTGGACAAGAATAAGCCTAGAGAGGATCAAAGTGACCTAATTAATCATCCAATGAGATAAACACACCTATTGGATGCACAAGATTAGTTAAAAACTCTAATTGGACAAGAATATGCCTAGGGAGGACGAAAATGACCTAAATGTGAATCCAATGACACAAATGAACTTATTGGATGCACAAGATTGGTTAAAAACCTAATTCGACAAGAATAAGCCTAGGGAGAATCAAAATGACCTAAATGTTAATCCAATGACACAACTCAACTTATTGGATGCACAAGATTGGTTAAAAACCCTAATTGGACAAGAATAAGCCTAGGGAGGACGAAAATGACCTAATTGATCATCCAATGACAAAAACACGCCTATTGGATGCACAAGATTGGTTAAAAACCCTAATTGGACAAGAATATGCCTAGGGAGGACGAAAATGACCTAAATGTTAATCCAATGACACAAATGAACTTATTGGATGCACAAGATTGGTTAAAAACCCTAATTGGACAAGAATAAGCCTAGGGAGGACGAAAATGACCTAATTGATCATCCAATGACACAAACACACCTATTGGATGCACAAGATTGGTTAAAAACCCTAACTGGACAAGAATATGCCTAGGGAGGACGAAAATGACCTAATTGATCATCCAATGACACAAACACACCTATTGGATGCACAAGATTGGTTAAAAACACTAATTGGACAAGAATAAGCCTAGAGAGGACGAAAATGACCTAATTGATCATCCAATGACACAAACACTTCTATTGGATGCACAAGATTGGTTGAAAACCCTAATTGGACAAGAATAAGCCTGGGGAGGAAGAAAATGACCTAATTTATTATCCAATGACAAAAACACACATATTGGATGCACAAGATTGGTTAAAAACCCTAATTGGACAAGAATAAGCCTATGGAGGACGAAAATGACCAAATTGATCATCCAATGACACAAACACACCTATTGGGTGCACAAGATTGATTAAAAACCCTAATTGGACAAGAATATGCCTAGGGAGGACGAAAATGACCTAAATATTAATTCAATGACACAAACAAAGTTATTGGATGCACAAGATTGGTTAAAAACCCTAATTGGACAAGAATAAGCCTAGGGAGGACGAAAATGACCTAATTGATCATCCAATGACACAAACACACCTATTGGATGCACAAGATTGGTTAAAAACCCTAATTGGACAACAATATGCCTAGGGAGGACGAATATGACCTAAATGTTAATCCAATAACACAAATGAACTTATTCGATGCACAAGATGGGTTAAAAACCCTAATTGGACAAGAATATGCCTAGGGAGAACGAAAATGACCTAAATGTTAATCCAATGACACAACTCAACTTATTGGATGCACAAGATTGGTTAAAAACCCTAATTGGACAAGAATAAGCCTAGGGAGGACGAAAATGACCTAATTGATCATCCAATGACACAAACACACCTATTGGATGCACAAGATTGGTTAAAAACCCTAATTGGACAAGAATATGCCTAGGGAGGATGAAAATGACCTAAATATTAATTCAATGACACTAACAAACTTATTGGATGCACAAGATTGGTTAAAAACCCTAATTGGACAAGAATAAGCCTAGCGAGGACGAAAATGACCTAATTGATCATCCAATGACACAAACACACCTATTGGATGCAGAAGATTGGTTAAAAACCCTAATTGGACAAGAATATGCCTAGGGAGGACGAAAATGACCTAAATATTAATTCAATGACACAAACAAAGTTATTGGATGCACAAGATTGGTTAAAAACCCTAATTGGACAAGAATAAGCCTAGGGAGGACGAAAATGACCTAATTGATCATCCAATGAAACAAACACACCTATTGGATTCACAAGATTGGTTAAAAACCCTAATTGGACAAGAATAAGCCTAGGGAGAACGAAAATGACCTAATTATTCATCCAATGACACAAACACACCTATTGGATGTACAAGATTGGTTAAAAACCTTAATTGGACAAGAATAAGCCTAGGGAGGACGAAAATGACCTAATTCGATCATCCAATGACACAAACACACCTATTGGATACACAAGATTGGTTAAAAACCCTAATTGGACAAGAATATGCCTAGGGAGGACGAAAATGACCTAAATGTTAATCCACTGACACAAATGAACTTATTGGATGCACAAGATTGGTTAAAGACCCTAATTGGACAAGAATAAGCCTAGGGAGGACGAAAATGACCTAAATGTTAATCCAATGAAACAACTCAACTTATTGGATGCACAAGATTGGTTAAAAACCCTAATTGGACAAGAATAAGCATAGCGAGGACGAAAATGACCTAATTGATCATCCAATGACACAAACACTCCTATTGGATGCACAAGATTGGTTAAAAACCCTAATTGGACAAGAATATGCCGAGGGAGGACGAAAATGACCTAAATATTAATTCAATGAAACAAACAAACTTATTGGATGCACAAGATTGGTTAAAAACCCTAATTGGACAAGAATAAGCCTAGGGAGGACGAAAATGACCTAATTGATCATCAAATGACACAAACACACCTATTGGATGCACAAGATTGGTTAAAAACCCTAATTGAACAAGAATATGCCTAGGGAGGACGAAAATGACCTAAATATTAATTCAATGACACAAACAAAGTTATTGGATGCACAAGATTGGTTAAAAACCCTAATTGGACAAGAATAAGCCTAGGGAG
>JBBPBR010001471.1:75012-110020 GCA_037974775.1 Cicer pinnatifidum | reverse complement strand
CACAAGATTGGTTAAAAACCCTAATTGGACAAGAATATGCCTAGGGAGGACGGAAATGACCTAATTGATAATCCAATGACACAAACACACCTATTGGATGCACAAGATTGGTTAAAAACCATAATTGTACAATAATATGCCTAGGGAGGACGAAAATGACCTAAATATTAATTCAATGACACAAACAAACTTATTGGATGCACAAGATTGGTTAAAAACCCTAATTGGACAAGAATAAACCTAGGGAGGACGAAAATGACTTAATTGATCATCCAATGACACAAACACACCTATTGGATACACAAGATTGGTTAAAAACCCTAATTGGACAAGAATATGCCTAGGGAGTACGAAAATAACCTAAATGTTAATCCAAGGACACAAATGAACTTATTGGATGCACAAGATTGGTTAAAAACCCTAATTGGACAAGAATAAGCTTAGGGAGGACGAAAATGACCTAAATGTTAATCCAATGAAACAACTCAACTTATTGGATGCACAAGATTAGTTAAAAACCCTAATTGGACAAGAATAAGCCTAGGGAGGACGAAAATGACCTAATTGATCATCCAATGACACAAACACACCTATTGGATGCACAAGATTGGTTAAAAACCCTAATTGGACAAGAATATGCCTAGGGAGGACGGAAATGACCTAATTGATCATCCAATGACGCAAACACACCTATTGGATGCACAAGATTGGTTAAAAACCCTAATTGGACAATAATATGCCTAGGGAGGACGAAAATGACCTAAATATTAATTCAATGACACAAACAAAGTTATTGGATGCACAAGATTGGTTTAAAACCCTAATTGGACAAGAATAAGCCTAGGGAGGACGAAAATGACCTAATTGATCATCCAATGACACAAACACACCTATTGGATGCACAAGATTGGTTAAATACCCTAATTGGACAAGAATAAGCCTTGGGAGGACGAAAATGACCTAATTGATCATCCAATGACACAAACACACCTATTGGATACACAAGATTGGTTAAAAACCCTAATTGGACAAGAATATGCCTAGGGAGGACGAAAATGACCTAAATGTTAATCCAATGACACAAATGAACTTATTGGATGCACAAGATTGGTTAAAAACCCTAATTGGACAAGAATAAGCCTAGGGAGGACGAAAATGTCCTAAATGTTAATCCAATGAAACAACTCAACTTATTGGATGCACATGATTGGTTAAAAACCCTAATTGGACAAGAATAAGCCTAGGGAGGACGAAAATGACCTAATTGATCTTCCAATGACACAAACACACCTATTGGATGCACAAGATGTTAGACATATGTTCGTTTTTGATGTTATTGACAAGCATACAATCTGAAATAAATCTAACAATGTCAACTGAGAAAAATTTCAGGAACAACAAATTCAATCCTACATACTCGAGACAATTGCTTGGAACTCAAGGAATCAACAAAATCTTGATGATCCATGAGCACATCGATTAGTACAATCGATTCTATAACAGGGTTGAATAGTTTTATAAAGTTTGGTGTTACCCAATCGATTAGCACAATCGATTTGTACATCCTTGAAGAAATCAAACGGGCTATCAATCGATTCTCCAAATCGATTGGTACACCTATTAGAAAATGAATTGTGCAAGTCAGAGAGCTAGTTTGCCACAAATCGATTAGGCAAATCGATTGAGTAAATCACCAAGACTGAACTGATTGTTTACATCGATTAGACAAATCGATTGACATTCTTACTGAAATTAAAATGTGCAAGTCAGTAGCACGTTTTGTAGGCAATCGATTTGGCAAATCGATTGAACGAATCACATCTTTAATTTTGTTTTGTCTACATCGATTGACACAATCGATTGTTAATGTCCCAGAGCCAAACCTGTTTACTAAATCGATTAGGCCAATCGATTCACTAAAACAAATTTCAAAATAACTTAGGTCTGGAACATACACAATCGATTACCACAATCGGCTTATATACATCTGTGTTATAAATGTTGGTATCAATCGACTTGGTAAATCGATTGAATAAACCAACTGATGAAAAGTGCTTCAGACTTAAAGTCCACAATCGATTGGCACAATCGATTGACACAAAAAGTTTTAGAAACAGAGATGACTGAATGGTTAAATCGATTAAGCACATCGATGGTTTTGATCTCGTTGTTTGAACAAAACACATCAAGTCGATTCTGCAAATCGATTTAATTATATAATGTCATCAAAGTCTGAAGAACTACTTAAAATAATCGATTGAGTAAATCGATTAGAATGTTCAGTTTCAAGATTCAAGAAAAACAAGACTCGCGAAATCGATTGAGGAAATCGATTAGCCAGCCTTATGACTTTAATGAATCGATTGGGTAAATCGATTCATATGTTGTTTTTCCTGAAACTATATAAACTGTTTTACATTCTCTTCTTCTAAGATATACAACAACATACACATAACTTTCTGATATCTTTGTTTCTCACTGTGAAATAACTTTGAACATTACTTTTTCAGTCATGAAGATTCATCTTTCATGATCAACGAGAACTGAGAAAGATTGCTGGAGAAACAACTTTAGAGAAGAAGACTGCTGAAGAAATTTCTGTGTAATTTCTGTTTAGATACATCTGTAAACAAATTCTTAAAACAAATAACATTGAGAAATCCAGTCTTAACTGGTGGTTATCTTCTGTGATTGAGAGGTCTCATCAAGAAGAAACTTGACTGTAATCTTGGAAGAGTTTATGGGAGATAAACTCTGGGATTCAGGGAGATAAGAATAGAATAGAAAGAATCGTTTTAGATTGATAGGCGAGGAGCTAGAACATCTGTAAACGGATTCTGAGATATTCTATTGGAAAGGCCAAGATTGGATTTGATCTTGGGACTGGACGTAGGTCGTTCAACAACGGTTGAACCAGTATAAATCACTGCGTACAATCTTTCTTACCCTTATCTCTTTTTAATTTTCTGCATTGTGTATTTGTTTGATATTGATTGAGTGCTTAAATATCTTCTGCATATTTTGATATTACATGAAAGACTGTTTCTAGCATGATTGTAAGTGAATCAATATCTTGAATAATAAACGTAACTGGTGCATCTCTCAATATATTCTTTGATCCATATACTTTGTGCATTCATTAGTATTGTAGTTTTGGGACCTTAATTGATGCTGTGTTTAATAAATGTACGATTTGTTAAACTGTTGCGCATATCTCTAAAAATAGGTAATCTTCCGCATAATTTTCATTTAACAGAGGTTACTGGTACCAACACAAGATTGGTTAAAAACCCTAATTGGACAAGAATATGCCAGAATATGCCTAGGGAGGACGTAAATGACCTAATTGATCATCCAATGACACAAACACACCTATTGGATGCACAAGATTGCTTAAAAACCCTAATTGGACAAGAATATGCCAGAATAAGCCTAGGGAGGACGAAAATGACCTAATTGATCATCAAATGACACAAACACACCTATTGGAAGCACAAGATTGGTTAAAAACCCTAATTGGACAAGAATATGCCTAGGGAGGACGAAAATGACCTAAATGTTAATCCAATGACACAAATGAACTTATTGGATGCACAAGATTGGTTAAAAACCCTAATTGGGCAAGAATAAGCCTAGGGAGGACGAAAATGACCTAATTGATCATCCAATGACAAAAACACACCTATTGGATGCACTAGATTGGTTAAAAACCCTAATTGGACAAGAATAAGCCTAGGGAGGACGAAAATGACCTAATTGATCAGCCATTGCCACAAACACACCTATTGGATGCACAAGATTGGTTAAAAACCCTAATTGGACAAGAATATGCCTAGGGAGGACGAAAATGACCTAATTGATCATCCAATGACACAAACACACCTATTGGATGCACAAGATTGGTTAAAAACCCTAATTGGACAAGAATAAGCCTAGGGAGGACGAAAATGACCTAATTGATCATCCAATGACACAAACACACCTATTGGATGCACAAGATTGGTTAAAAACCCTAATTGGACAAGAATAAGCCTAGGGAGAACGAAAATGACTCAAATGTTAATCCAATGACACAACTCTACTTATTGGATGCACAAGATTGGTTAAAAACCCTAATTGGACAAGAATAAGCCTAGGGAGGACGAAAATGACCTAATTGATCATCCAATGACACAAACACACCTATTGGATGCACAAGATTGGTTAAAAACCCTAATTGGAAGAATAAGCCTAGGGAGGATGAAAATGACCTAATTGATCATCCAATGACACAAACACACCTATTGGATGCACAAGATTGGTTAAAAACCCTAATTGGACAAGAATATGCCTAGGGAGGACGAAAATGACTTAAATGTTAATCCAATGACACAACTCAACTTATTGGATGCACAAGATTGGTTCAAAACCCTAATTGGACAAGAATTAGCCTAGCGAGGACGAAAATGACCTAAATGCTAATCCAATGACACAACTCAACTTATTGTATGCACAAGATTGGTTAAAAACCCTAATTGGGAAAGAATAAGCCTAGGGAGGACGAAAATGACCTAATTGATCATCCAATGACACAAACACACCTATTGGATGCACAAGATTGGTTAAAAACCCTAATTGGACAAGAATAAGCCTAGGGAGGACGAAAATGACCTAATTGATCATCCAATGACACAAACACACCTATTGGATGCACAAGATTGGTTAAAAACCCTAATTGGACAAGAATATGCCTAGGGAGGACGAAAATGACCTAAATGTTAATCCAATGACACAAATGAACTTATTGGATGCACAAGATTGGTTAAAAACCATAATTGGACCAGAATAAGCCTTGGGAGGACGAAAATGACCTAATTGATCATCCAATGACACAAACACACCTATTGGATGCAAAAGACAGGTTAAAAACCCTAATTGGACAAGAATATGCCTAGGAAGGACGAAAATGACCTAATTGATCATCCAATGACACAAACACACCTATTGGATGCACAAGATTGGTTAAAAACCCTAATTGGACAAGAATAAGCCTAGGGAAGACGAAAATGACCTAATTCATCATCCAATGACACAAACACACCTATTGGATGCATAAGATTGGTTAAAAACCATAATTGGACAAGAATAAGCCTAGGGAGGACGAAAATGACCTAATTGATCATCCAATAACACAAACACACCTATTGGATGCACAAGATTGGTTAAGAACCCTAATTGGACAAGAATATGCCTAGGGAGGACGAAAATGACCTAAATATTAATTCAATGACACAAACAAACTTATTGGATGCACAAGATTGGTTAAAAACCCTAATTGGACAAGAATAAGCCTAGGGAGAACGAAAATGAGCTAGTTGATCATCCAATGACACAAACACACCTATTGGATGCACAAGATAGGTTAAAAACCCTAGTTGGACAAGAACATGCCTAGGGAGGACGAAATGACCTAATGGATCATCCAATGACACTAATGAACTTATTGGATGCACAAGATTAGTTAAAAACCCTAATTGGACAAGAATAAGCCTAGGGAGGACGAAAATGACCTAATTGATCATCCAATGACACAAACACACCTATTGGATGCACAAGATTGGTTAAAAACCCTAATTGGACAAGAATAAGCCTAGGGAGGACGAAAATGACCTAATTGATCATCCAATGACACAAACACACCTATTGGATGCACAAGATTGGTTAAAAACCCTAATTGGCCAAGAATAAGCCTAGGGAGGAAGAAAATGACCTAATTGATCATCCAATGACACAAACACACCTATTGGATGCACAAGATTGGTTAAAAACCCTAATTGGACAAGAATAAGCCTAGGGAGGACGAAAATGACCTAATTGATCATCCAATGACACAAACCCACCTATTGGATGCTCAAGATTGGTTAAAAACCCTAATTGGACAAGAATATGACTAGGGAGGACGAAAATGACCTAAATGATAATCCAATGACACAAATGAACTTATTGGATGCACAAGATTGGTTAAAAACCCTAATTGGACAAGAATAAGCCTAGGGAGGATCAAAATGACGTAATTGATCATCCAATGACACAAACACACGTATTGGATGCACAAGATTGGTTAAAAACCCTAATTGGATAAGAATAATCCTAGGGAGGAAGAAAATTACCTAATTGATCATCCAATGATACAAACACACCCATTGGATGCACAAGATTGCTTAAAAACCCTAATTGGACAAGAATATGTCTAGGGAGGACGAAAATGACCTAAATGTTAATTCAACGACAGAAATGAACTTATTGGATGCACAAGATTGGTTAAAAACCCTAATTGGACAAGAAAAAGCCTAGGGTGGATCAAAATGATCTAATTGTTCATCCAATGACACAAACACACCTATTGGATGCACAAGATTGGTTAAAAACCCTAATTGGACAAGAATAAGCCTAGGGAGGACGAAAATGACCTAATTGATCATCCAATGACACAAACAAACCTATTGGATGCACAAGATTGGTTAAAAACCCTAATTGGACAAGAATAAGCCTAGGGAGGACGAAAATGACCTATATGTTAATCCAATGACACAAACTCACCTATTGGATGCACAAGATTGGTTAAAAACCCTAATTGGACAAGAATAAGCCTAGGGAGGACGAAAATGACCTAATTGATCATCCAATGACACAAACAAACCTATTGGATGCACAAGATTGGTTAAAAACCCTAATTGGACAAGAATATGCCTAGGGAGGACGAAAATGACCTAAATGTTAATCCAATGACACAAATGAACTTATTGGATGCACAAGATTGGTTAAAAACCCTAATTGGACAAGAGTAAGCATAAGGAGGATCAAAATGACCTAATTGATCATCCAATGACACAAACACACCTATTGGATGCACAAGATTGGTTAAAAACCCTAATTAGACAAGAATATGCCTAGGGAGGACGAAAATGACCTAAATGTTAATCCAATGACACAAATGAATGTATTGGATGCACAAGATTGGTTAAAAACCCTAATTGGACAAGAATAAGCCTAGGGAGGACGAAAATGACCTAAATGTTAATCCAATGACACAACTCAACTTATTGGATGCACAAGATTGGTTAAAAACCCTAATTGGACAAGAATAAGCATAGGGAGGACGAAAATGACCTAATTGATCATCCAATGACACAAATACACCTATTGGATGCACAAGATTGGTTAAAAACCCTAATTGGACAAGAATATGCCTAGGGAGGACGCAAATGACCTAATTGATCATCCAATGCCACAATCACACCTATTGGATGCACAAGATCGGTTAAAAACCCTAATTGGACAAGAATAAGCCTAGGGAGGACGAAAATGACCTAATTGATCATCCAATGACACAAACACACCTATTGGATGCACAAGATTGGTTAAAAACCCTAATTGGACAAGAATATGCCTAGGGAGGACGAAAATGACCTAATTGATCATCCAATGACACAAACACACCTATTGGATGCACAAGATTCGTTAAAAACCCTAATTGGACAAGAATATGCCTAGGGAGGAAGAAAATGACCTAATTGATCATCCAATGACACAAACACACCTATTGGATGCACAAGATTGGTTAAAAACCCTATTTGGACAAGAATATGCCTAGGGAGGACGAAAATGACCTAAATATTAATTCAATGAAACAAACAAACTTATTGGATGCACAAGATTGGTTAAAAACCCTAATTGGACAAGAATATGCCTAGGGAGGACGAAAATGACCTAATTGATCATCCAATGACACAAACACACCTATTGGATGCACAAGATGGGTTAAAAACCCTAATTGGACAATAATATGCCAAGGGAGGACGAAAATGACCTAAATATTAATTCAATGACACAAACAAAGTTATTGGATGCACAAGATTGGTTTAAAACCCTAATTGGACAAGAATAAGCCTAGGGAGGACGAAAATGACCTAATTGATCATCCAATGACACCAACACACCTATTGGATGCACAAGATTGGTTAAAAACCCTAATTGGACAAGAATAAGCCTAGGGAGGACGAAAATGACCTAAATGTTAATCCAATGACACAAACACACCTATTGGATGCACAAGATTGGTTAAAAACCCTAATTGGAAAAGAATAAGCCTAGGGAGGACGAAAATGACCTAATTGATCATCCAATGACACAAATGAACTTATTGGATGCACAAGATTGGTTAAAAACCCTAATTGGACAAGAATAAGCCTAGGGAGGACGAAAATGACCTAATTGATCATCCAATGACACAAATGAACTTATTGGATGCACAAGATTGGTTAAAAACCCTAATTGGACAAGAATAAGCCTAGGGAGGACGAAAATGACCTAATTGATCATACAATGACACAAACACACCTATTGGATGCACAAGATTGGTTAAAAACCCTAATTGGACTAGAATATGCCCTGGGAGGACGAAAATGACCTAAATATTAATTCAATGACATAAACAAAGTTATTGGACGCACAAGATTGGTTAAAAACCCTAATTGGACAAGAATAAGCCTAGGGAGGACGAAAATGACCTAATTGATGATCCAATGACACAAACACACCTATTGGATGCACAAGATTGGTTAAAAACCCTAATTGGACAAGAATAAGCCTAGGGAGGACGAAAATGACCTAATTGATCATCCAATGACACAAACACACCTATTGGATGCACAAGATTGGTTAAAAACCCTAATTGGACAAGAATAAGCCTAGGGAGGACGAAAATGACCTAATTGATCATCCAATGACACTAACACACCTATTGGATGCACAAGATTGGTTTAAAACCCTAGTTGGACAAGAATATGCCTAGGGAGGACGAAAATGACCTAATTGATCATCCAATGACACAAATGAACTTATTGGATGCACAAGATTGGTTAAAAACCCTAATTTGACAAGAATAAGCCTAGGGAGGACGAAAACGACCTAATTGATCATCCAATGACACAAACACACCTATTGGATGCACAAGATTGGTTAAAAAGCCTAGTTGGACAAGAATATGCCTAGGGAGGACGAAAATGACCTAATTGATCATCCAATGACACAAATGAACTTATTGGATGCACAAGATTGGTTAAAAACCCTAATTGGACAAGAATAAGCATAGAAAGGACGAAAATGACCTAATTGATCATCCAATGACACAAACACACCTATTGGATGCACAAGATTGGTTAAAAACCCTAATTGGACAAGAATATGCCTAGGGCAGACGAAAATGACCTAAATATTAATTCAATGACACAAACAAAGTTATTGGATGCAAAAGATTGGTTAAAAACCCTAATTGGACAAGAATAAGCCTAGGGAGGACGAAAATGACCTAATTGATCATCCAATGACACAAACACACCTATTGGATGCACAAGATTGGTTAAAAACCCTAATTGGACAAGAATAAGCCTAGGGAGGACGAAAATGACCTAATTGATCATCCAATGACACAAACACACCTATTGGATGCACAAGATTGGTTTAAAACCCTAGTTGGAAAAGAATATGCCTAGGGAGGACGAAAATGACCTAATTGATCATCCAATGACACAAATGAACTTATTGGATGCACAAGATTGGTTAAAAACCCTAATTGGACAAGAATAAGCCTAGGGAGGACGAAAATGATCTAATTGATCATCCAATGACACAAACACACCTATTGGATGCACAAGATTGGTTAAAAACCCTAATTGGACAAGAATAAGCCTAGGGAGGACGAAAATGACCTAATTGATCATCCAATGACACAAGTGAACTTATTGGATGCCCAAGATTGGTTAAAAACCCTAATTGGACAAGAATAAGCCTAGGGAGGACGAAAATGACCTAATTGATCATCCAATGACACAAACACACCTATTGGATGCACAAGATTGGTTAAAAACCCTAATTGGACAAGAATAAGCCTAGGGAGGACGAAAATGACCTAATTGATCATCCATGACACAAACACACCTATTGGATGCACAAAATTGGTTAAAAACCCTATTTGGACAAGAATAAGCCTAGGGAGGATGAAAATGACCTAATTGATCATCCAATGACACAAACACACCTATAGGATGCACAAGATTGGTTAAAAACCCTAATTGGACAAGAATAAGCATAGAAAGGACGAAAATGACATAATTGATCATCCAATGACACAAACACACCTATTGGATGCACAAGTTTGGTTGAAAACCCTAATTGGACAAGAATATGCATAGGGAGGACGAAAATGACCTAATTGATCATCCAATGACACAAAAACACCTATTGGATGCACAAGATTGGTTAAAAATCCTAATTGGACAAGAATATGCCTAGGGAGGACGAAAATGACCTAATTGATCATCCAATGACACAAACACACCTATTGGATGTACAAGATTGGTTAAAAACCCTAATTGGACAAGAATAAGCATAGGGAGGACGAAAATGACCTAATTGATCATCCAATGACACAAACACACCTATTGGATGCACAAGATTGGTTAAAAACCCTAATTGGACAAGAATAAGCCCAGGGAGGACGAAAATGACCTAAATGTCAATCCAATGACACAACTCAACTTATTGGATGCACAAGATTGGTTAAAAACCCAAATTGGACAAGATAAAGCCTAGGGAGGACGAAAATGACCTAATTGATCATCCAATGACACAAACACACCTATTGGATGCACAAGATTGGTTAAAAACCCTAATTGGACAAGAATAAGCCTAGGGAGGACGAAAATGACCTAAATGTTAATCCAATGACACAACTCAACTTATTGGATGCACAAGATTGGTTAAAAACCATAATTGGGCAAGAATAAGCCTAGGGAGGACGAAAATGACCTAATTGATCATCCAATGACACAAACACACCTATTGGATGCACAAGATTGGTTAAAAACCCTAATTGGACAAGAATAAGCCTAGGGAGGACGAAAATGACCTAATTGATCATCCAATGACACAAACACACCTATTGGATGCACAAGATTGGTCTAAAACTCTAATTGGACAAGGATATGCCTAGGGAGGACGAAAATGACCTAAATGTTAATCCAATGACACAAATGAACTTATTGGATGCACAAGATTGGTTAAAAACCCTAATCGGACAAAATAAGCCTAGGGAGGACGAAAATGACCTAAATGTTAATCCAATGACACAACTCAACTTATTGGATGCACAAGATTGGTTAAAAACCATAATTGGGCAAGAATAAGCCTAGGGAGGACGAAAATGACCTAATTGATCATCCAATGACACAAACACACCTATTGGATGCACAAGATTGGTTAAAAACCCTAATTGGACAAGAATAAGCCTAGGGAGGACGAAAATGACCTAATTGATCATCCAATGACACAAACACACCTATTGGATGCACAAGATTGGTTAAAAACCCTAATTGGACAAGAATAAGCCTAGGGAGGACGAAAATGACCTAATTGATCATCCAATGACACAAACACATCTATTGGAAGCACAAGATTGGTTAGAAACCCTAGTTGGACAAGAATATGCCTAGGGAGGACGAAAATGACCTAATTGATCATCCAATGACACAAATGAACTTATTGGATGCACAAGATTGCTTAAAAACCCTAATTGGACAAAAATAAGCATAGAAAGGACGAAAATGACCTAATTGATCATCCAATGACACAAACACACCTATTGGATGCACAAGATTGGTTAAAAACCCTAATTGGACAAGAATAAGCCTAGGGAGGACGAAAATGACCTAATTGATCATCCAATGACACAAACACACCTATTGGATGCACAAGATTGGTTAAAAACCCTAATTGGACAAGAATAAGCCTAGGGAGGACGAAAATGACCTAATTGATCATCCAATGACACAAACACACCTATTGGATGCACAAGATTGGTTTAAAACCCTAGTTGGACAAGAATATGCCTATGGAGGACGAAAATGACCAAATTTATCATCCAATGACACAAATGAACTTATTGGATGCACAAGATTGGTTAAAAACCCTAATTGGACAAGAATAAGCCTAGGGAGGACGAAAATGACCTAATTGATCATCCAATGACACAAACACACCTATTGGATGCACAAGATTGGTTAAAAACCCTAATTGGACAAGAATATGCCTAGGGATGACGAAAATGACCTAAATATTAATTCAATGAAACAAACAAACTTATTGGATGCACAAGATTGGTTTAAAACCCTAATTGGACAAGTATATGCCTAGGCAGGACGAAAATGACCTAATTGATCATCCAATGACACAAACACACCTATTGGATGCGCAAGATTGGTTAAAAACCCTAATTGGACAAGAATAAGCCTAGGGAGGACGAAAATGACCTAATTGATCATCCAATGACACAAACACACCTATTGGATACACAAGATTGGTTAAAAACCCTAATTGGACAAGAATATGCCTAGGGAGGACGAAAATGACCTAAATGTTAATCAAATGACACAAATGAACTTATTGGATGCACAAGATTGGTTAAAAACCCTAATTGGACAAGAATAAGCCTAGGGAGGACGAAAATGACCTAAATGTTAATCCAATGAAACAACTCAACTTATTGGATGCACAAGATTGGTTAAAAACCCTAATTGGACAAGAATAAGCCTAGGGAGGACGAAAATGACCTAATTGATCATCAAATGACACAAACACACCTATTGGATGCACAAGATTGGTTAAAAACCCTAATTGGACAAGAATATGCCTAGCGAGGACGAAAATGACCTAAATATTAATTCAATGACACAAACAAAGTTATTGGATGCACAAGATTGGTTAAAAACCCTAATTGGACAAGAATAAACCTAGGGAGGACGAAAATGACCTAATTGATCATCCAATGACACAAACACACCTATTGGATGCACAAGATTGGTTAAAAACCCTAATTAGACAAGAATAAGCCTAGGGAGGACGAAAATGACCTAATTGATCATCCAATGACAGAAACACACCTATTGGATACACAAGATTGGTTAAAAACCCTAATTGGACAATAATATGCCTAGGGAGGACGAAAATGACCTAAATGTTAATCCAATGACACAAATGAACTTATTGGATGCACAAGATTGGTTAAAAACCCTAATTTGACAAGAATAAGCCTAGGGAGGACGAAAATGACCTAATTGATCATCCAATGACACAAACACACCTATTGGATGCACAAGATTGGTTAAAAACCCTAATTCGACAAGAATATGCCTAAGGAGGACGAAAATAACCTAAATATTAATTCAATGACACAAACAAAGTTATTGGATGCACAAGATTGGTTAAAAACCCTAATTGGACAAGAATAAGCCTTGGGATGATGAAAATGACCTAATTGATCATCGAATGACAAAAACACACCTATTGGATGCACAAGATTGGTTAAAAACCCTAATTGGACAAGAATAAGCCTAGGGAGGACGAAAATGACCTAATTGATCATCCAATGACACAAACACACCTATTGGATGCACAAGATTGGTTAAAAACCCTAATTGGACAAGAATAAGCCTAGGGAGGACAACAATGACCTAATTGATCATCCAATGACACAAACACACCTATTGGATGCACAAGAATGGTTAAAAACCCTAATTGGACAAGAATAAGCCTAGGGAGGACGAAAATGACCTAATTGATCATCCAATGACACAAACACACCTATTGGATGCACAAGATTGGTTAAAAACCCTAATTGGACAAGAATAAGCCTAGGGAGGACGAAAATGACCTAATTGATCATCCAATGACACAAACACACCTATTGGATGCACAAGATTGGTTAAAAACCCTAATTGGACAAGAATATGCCTAGGGAGGACGAAAATGACCTAAATGTTAATCCAATGACACAACTCAACCTATTGGATGCACAAGATTGGTTAAAAACCCTAATTGGACAAGAATAAGCCTAGGGAGGACGATAAATGACCTAATTGATCATCCAATGACACAAACACACCTATTGGATGCACAAGATTGGTTAAAAACCCTAATTGGACAAGAATAAGCCTAGGGAGGACGAAAATGACCTAATTGATCATCCAATGACACAAACACACCTATTGGATGCACAAGATTGGTTAAAAACCCTAATTGGACAAGAATAAGCCTAGGGGGTACGAAAATGACCTAAATGTTAATCTAATGAAACAACTCAACTTATTGGATGCACAAGATTGGTTAAAAACCCTAATTGGACAAGAATAAGCCTAGGGAGGACGAAAATGACCTAATTGATCATCAAATGACACAAACACACCTATTGGATGCACAAGATTGGTTAAAAACCGTAATTGAACAAGAATATGCCTAGGGAGGACGAAAATGACCTAAATATGAATTCAATGACACAAACAAAGGTATTGGATGCACAAGATTGGTTAAAAACCCTAATTGGACAAGAATAAGCCTAGGGAGGACGAAAATGACCTAATTGATCATCCAATGACACAAACACACCTATTGGATACACAAGATTGGTTAAAAACCCTAATTGGACAAGAATAAGCCTAGGGAGGACGAAAATGACCTAATTGATCATCCATTTCCACAAACACACCTATTGGATGCACAAGATTGGTTAAAAACCCTAATTGGACAAGAATATGCCTAGGGAGGACAAAAATGACCTAATTGATCATCCAATACACAAACACACCTATTGGATGCACAAGATTGGTTAAAAACCCTAATTGGACAAGAATATGCCTAGGGAGGACGAAAATGACCTAAATATTAATTCAATGACACAAACAAAGTTATTGGATGCACAAGATTGGTTAAAAACCTTAATTGGACAAGAATAAGCCTAGGGAGGACGAAAATGACCTAATTGATCATCCAATGACACAAATGAATTTATTGGATGCACAAGATTGGTTAAAAACGCTAATTTGACCAGAATAAGCCTAGGGAGGACGAAAATGACCTAATTGATCATCCAATGACACAAACACACCTATTGGATGCACAAGATTGGTTAAAAACCCTAATTGGACAAGAATAAGCCTAGGGAGGACGAAAATGACCTAATTGATCATCCAATGACACAAACACACCTATTGGATGCACAAGATTGGTTAAAAACCCTAATTGGACAAGAAGATGCCTAGGGAGGACAAAAATGACCTAATTGATCATCGAATGACACAAACACACCTATTGGATGCAAAAGTTTGGTTAAAAACCCTAATTGGACAAGAATAAGCCAAGGGAGAACGAATATGACCTAAATGTTAATCCAATAACACAAATGAACTTATTGGATGCACAAGATTGGTTAAAAACCCTAATTCGACAAGAATAAGCCTAGGGAGGACGAAAATGACCTAATTGATCATCCAATGACACAAACACACCTATTGGATGCACAAGATTGGTTAAAAACCCTAATTGGACAAGAATAAGCCTAGGGAGGACGAAAATGACCTAATTGATCATCCAATGACACAAACACACCTATTGGATGCACAAGATTGGTTAAAAACCCTAATTGGACAAGAATATGCCTAGGGAGGACGAAAATGACCTAATTGATCATCCAATGACACAAACACACCTATTGGATGCACAAGATTGGTTAAAAACTCTAATTGGACAAGAATATGCCTAGGCAGGACGAAAATGACCTAATTGATCATCCAATGACACAAACATACCTATTGGATGACCTAATTGATCATCCAATGACACTAATGAACTTATTGGATGCACAAGATTGGTTAAAAACCCTAATTGGACAAGAATATGCCTAGGGAGGACGAAAATGACCTAAATGTTAATCCAATGACACAAATGAACTTATTGGATGCACAAGATTGGTTAAAAACCCTAATTGGACAAGAACAAGCCTAGGGAGGACGAAAATGACCTAATTGATCATCCAATGACACAAAGACACCTATTGGATGCACAAGATTGGTTAAAAACCCTAATTGGACAAGAATAAGCCTAGGGAGGACGAAAATGACCTAATTGATCATCCAATGACAGAAACACACCTATTGGATGCACAAGATTGGTTAAAAACCCTAATTGGACAAGAATAAGCTTAGGGAGGACGAAAATGACCTAATTGATCATCCAATGACACAAACACACCTATTGGATGCACAAGATTGGTTAAAAATCCTAATTGGACAAGAATAAGCCTAGGGAGGACGAAAATGACCTAATTGATATTCCAATGACACAAGCACACCTATTGGATGCACAAGATTGGTTAAAAACCCTAATTGGACAAGAATATGCCTAGGGAGGACGAAAATGACCTAAATGATCATCCAATGACACAACACACCTATTGGATGCACAAGATTGGTTAAAAACCCTAATTGGACAAGAATATGCCTAGGGAGGACGAAAATGACCTAATTGATCATCCAATGACACAAACACACCTATTGGATGCACAAGATTGGTTAAAAACCCTAATTGGACAAGAATATGCCTAGGGAGGACGAAAATGACCTAAATATTAATTTAATGACACAATCAAAGTTATTGGATGCACAAGATTGGTTAAAAACCCTAATTGGACAAGAATAAGCCTAGGGAGGACAAAAATGACCTAATTGATCATCCAATGACACAAACACACCTATTGGATGCACAAGATTGGTTAAAAATCCTAGTTGGACAAGAATATGCCTAGGGAGGACGAAAATGACCTAATTGATCATCCAATGACACAAATGAACTATGCGCAAGATTAGTTAAAAACCCTAATTGGACAAGAATAAGCCTAGGGAGGACGAAAATGACCTAATTGATCATCCAATGACACAAACACACCTATTGGATGCACAAGATTGGTTAAAAACCCTAATTGGACAAGAATATGCCTAGGAAGGACGAAAATGACCTAAATATTAATTCAGTGACACAAACAAAGTTAATGGATGCACATGATTGGTTAAAAACCCTAATTGGACAAGAATAAGCCTAGGGAGGACGTAAATGACCTAATTGATCATCCAATGACACAAACACACCTATTGGATGCACAAGATTGGTTAAAAACCCTAATTGGACAAGAATATGCCTAGGGAGGACGAAAATGACCTAAATATTAATTCCTTGACACAAACAAACTTATCGGATGCACAAGATTGGTTAAAAACCCTAATTGGACAAGAATAAGCCTAGGGAGGACGAAAATGACCTAATTGATCATCCAATGACACAAACACACCTATTGGATGCACAAGATTGGTTAAAAACCCTAATTGGACAAGAATAAGCCTATGGAGGACGAAAATGACCTAATTGATCATCCAATGACACAAACACACCTATTGGATGCACAAGATTGGTTAAAAATCCTAGTTGGACAAGAATATGCCTAGGGAGGACGAAAATGGCCTAATTGATCATCCAATGAAACAAATGAACTTATTGGATGCACAAGATTAGTTAAAAACCCTAATTGGACAAGAATAAGCCTAGGGAGGACGAAAATGACCTAATTGATCATCCAATGACACAAACACACCTATTGGATGCACAAGATTGGTTAAAACCCCTAATTGGACAAGAATATGCCTAGGGAGGACGAAAATGACCTAAATATTAATTCAATGACACAAACAAAGTTATTGGATGCACAAGATTGGTTAAAAACCCTAATTGGACAAGAATAAACCTAGGGAGGACGAAAATGACCTAATTGATCATCCAATGACACAAACACACCTATTGGACGCACAAGATTGGTTAAAAACCCTAATTAGACAAGAATAAGACTAGGGAGGACGAAAATGACCTAATTGATCATCCAATGACACAAACACACCTATTGGATACACAAGATTGGTTAAAAACCCTAATTGGACAATAATATGCCTAGGGAGGACGAAAATGACCTAAATGTTAATCCAATGACACAAATGAACTTATTGGATGCACAAGATTGGTTAAAAACCCTAATTTGACAAGAATAAGCCTAGGGAGGACGAAAATGACCTAATTGATCATCCAATGACACAAACACGCCGATTGGATGCACAAGATTGGTTAAAAACCCTAATTCGACAAGAATATGCCTAAGGAGGACGAAAATAACCTAAATATTAATACAATGACACAAACAAAGTTATTGGATGCACAAGATTGGTTAAAAACCCTAATTGGACAAGAATAAGCCTTGGGATGATGAAAATGACCTAATTGATCATCGAATGACACAAACACACCTATTGGATGCACAAGATTGGTTAAAAACCCTAATTGGACAAGAATAAGCCTAGGGAGGACGAAAATGACCTAATTGATCATCCAATGACACAAACACACCTATTGGATGCACAAGATTGGTTAAAAACCCTAATTGGACAAGAATAAGCCTAGGGTGGACGAAAATGACCTAAATGTTAATCCAATGACACAAATCAACTTATTGGATGCACAAGATTGGTTAAAAACCCTAAATGGACAAGAATAAGCCTAGGGAGGACGAAAATGACCTAATTGATCATCCAATGACACAAACACACCTATTGGATGCACAAGATTCGTTAAAAACCCTAATTGGACAAGAATACGCCTAGGGAGGAAGAAAATGACCTAATTGATCATCCAATGACACAAACACACCTATTGGATGCACAAGATTGGTTAAAAACCCTATTTGGACAAGAATATGCCTAGGGAGGACGTAAATGACCTAAATATTAATTCAATGAAACAAACAAACTTATTGGATGCACAAGATTGGTTAAAAACCCTAATTGGACAAGAATAAGCCTAGGGAGGACGAAAATGACCTAATTGATCATCCAATGACACAAACACACCTATTGGATGCACAAGATTGGTTAAAAACCCTAATTGGAAAAGAATATGCCTAGGGAGGACGAAAATTACCTAAATATTAATTCAATGACATAAACAAACTTATTGGATGAACAAAATTGGTTAAAAACCCTAATTGGACAAGAATATGCCTAGGGAGGACGAAAATGACCTAATTGATAATCCAATGACACAAACACACCTATTGGATGCACAAGATTGGTTAAAAACCCTAATTGGACAAAAATATGCCTAGGGAGGACGAAAATGACCTAAATATTAATTCAATGACATAAACAAACTTATTGGATGCACAAGATTGGTTAAAAACCCTAATTGGACAAGAATAAGCCTAGGGAGGACGAAAATGACCTAATTGATCATCCAATGACACAAATGAACTTATTGGATGCACAAGATTGGTTAAAAACCCTAATTGGACAAGAATAAGCCTGAGAGGACGAAAATGACCTAAATGTAAATCCAATGACACAAACACACCTATTGGAAGCACAAGATTGGTTAAAAACCCTAATTGGACAAGAATATGCCTAGGGAGGACGAAAATGACCTAAATGTTAATCCAATGACACAAATGAACTTATTGGATGCACAAGATTGGTTAAAAACCCTAATTGGACAAGAATAAGCCTAGGGAGGACGAAAATGACCTAATTGATCATCCAATGACACAAACACACCTATTGGATGCACAAGATTGGTTAAAAACCCTAATTGGACAAGAATAAGCCTAGGGAGGACGAAAATGACCTAATTGATCATCCAATGACACAAACACACCTATTGGATGCACAAGATTAGTTAAAAACCCTAATTGGACAAGAATAAGCATAGGGAGGACGAAAATGACCTAATTGATCATCCAATGACACAAACACACCAATTGGATGCACAAGATTGGTTAAAAACCCTAATTGGACAAGAATATGCCTAGGGAGGACGAAAATGACCTAATTGATAATCCAATGACACAAACACACCTATTGGATGCACAAGATTGGTTAAAAACCATAATTGGACAAGAATAAGTCTAGGGAGGACAAAAATGACCTAATTGATCATCCAATGACACAAACACACCTATTGGATGCACAAGATTGGTTTAAAACCCTAATTGGACAAGAATATGCCTAGGGAGGACGAAAATGACCCAAATATTAATTCAATGACACAAACAAACTTATTGGATGCACAAGATTGGTTAAAAACCCTAATTGGACAAGAATAAGCCTAGGGAGGACGAAAATGACCTAATTGATCATCCAATGACACAAACACACCTATTGGATCCACAAGATTGGTTAAAAACCCTAATTGGACAAGAATAAGCCTAGGAAGGACGAAAATGACCTAAATATTAATTAAATGACACAAACAAACTTATTGGATGCACAAGATTGGTTAAAAACCCAAATTGGACAAGAATAAGCCTAGGGAGGATGAAAATGACCTAATTGATCATCCAATGACACAAACACACCTATTGGATGCACAAGATTCGTTAAAAACCCTAATTGGACAAGAAAATGCATAAGGAGGACGAAAATGACCTTATTGATCATCCAATGACACAAACACACCTATTGGATGCACAAGATTAGTTAAAAACCCTAATTGGACAAGAATATGCCTAGGGAGGACGAAAATGACCTAATTAATCATCCAATGACACAAACACACCTATTGGATGCACAAGATTGGTTAAAAACCCTAATTGGACAAGAATATGCCTAGGGAGGACGAATATGACCTAAATGTTAATCCAATAACACAAATGAACTTATTGGATGCACAAGATTGGTTAAAAACCCTAATTGGACAAGAATATGCCTATGGAGGACTGATATGACCTAAATGTTAATCCAATGACACAAATGAACTTATTGGATGCACAAGATTGGTTAAAAACCCTAATTGGACAAGAATAAGCCTAGGGAGGACGAAAATGACCTAATTGATCATCCAATGACACAAACACACCTATTGGATGCACAAGATTGGTTAAAAACCCTAATTGGACAAGAATAAGCCTAGGGAGGACGAAAATGACCTAATTGATCATCCAATGACACAAACACACCTATTGGATGCACAAGATTGGTTAAAAACCCTAATTGGACAAGAAGATGCCTAGGGAGGACAAAAATGACCTAATTGATCATCGAATGACACAAACACACCTATTGGATGCAAAAGTTTGGTTAAAAACCCTAATTGGACAAGAATAAGCCAAGGGAGAACGAATATGACCTAAATGTTAATCCAATAACACAAATGAACTTATTGGATGCACAAGATTGGTTAAAAACCCTAATTCGACAAGAATAAGCCTAGGGAGGACGAAAATGACCTAATTGATCATCCAATGACACAAACACACCTATTGGATGCACAAGATTGGTTAAAAACCCTAATTGGACAAGAATAAGCCTAGGGAGGACGAAAATGACCTAATTGATCATCCAATGACACAAACACACCTATTGGATGCACAAGATTGGTTAAAAACCCTAATTGGACAAGAATATGCCTAGGGAGGACGAAAATGACCTAAATATTAATTCAATGACACAAACAAACTTATTTGAGGCACAAGATTGGTTAAAAACCCTAATTGGCCAAGAATAAGCCTAGGGAGGACGAAAATGACCTAATTGATCATCCAATGACACAAACACACCTATTGGATGCACAAGATTGGTTAAAAACCCTAATTGGACAAGAATAAGCCTAGGGAGGACGAAAATGACCTAATTGATCATCCAATGACACAAACACACCTATTGGAGGGACAAGATTGGCTAAAAACCCTAATTGGACAAGAATATGCCTAGGGAGGACGAAAATGACCTAAATATTAATTCAATGACACAAACAAACTTATTGGATGCACAAGATTGGTTAAAAACCCTAATTGGACAAAAATAAGCCTAGGGAGGACGAAAATGACCTAATTGATAATCCAATGACACAAACAAACTTATTGGATGCACAAGATTGGTTAAAAACCCTAATTGGACAAGAATAAACCAAGGGAGGACAAAAATGACCTAAATGTTAATCCAATGACACTACTCAACTTATTGGAAGCACAAGATTGGTTAAAAACCCTAATTGGACAAGAATAAGCCTAGGGAGGACGAAAATGACCTAATTGATCATCCAATGACACAAACACACCTATTGGATGCACAAGATTGGTTAAAAACCCTAATTGGACAAGAATAAGCCTAGGGAGGACGAAAATGACCTAATTGATCATCCAATGACACAAACACACCTATTGGATGCACAAGATTGGTTAAAAACCCTAATTGGACAAGAATATGCCTAGGGAGGACGAAAATGACCTAAATGTTAATCCAATGACACAAATGAACTTATTGGATGCACAAGATTGGTTAAAAACCCTAATTGGACAAGAATAAGCCTTGGGAGGACGAAAATGACCTAAATGTTAATCCAATGACACAACTCAACTTATTGGACGCACAAGATTGGTTAAAAATCCTAATTGGACAACAATAAGCCTATGGAGGACGAAAATGACCTAATTGATCATCCAATGACACAAACACACCTATTGGATGCACAAGATTGGTTAAAAACCCTAATTGGACAAGAATAAGCCTAGGGAGGACGAAAATGACCTAAATTGATCATCCTTTGACACAAACACACCTATTGGATGCAGAAGATTGGTTAAAAACCCTAATTGGACAAGAATATGCCTAGGGAGGAGGAAAATGACCTAATTGATCATCCAATGACACAAACACACCTATTGGATGCACAAGATTGGTTAAAAACCCTAATTGGACAAGAATAAGCCTAGGGAGGACGAAAATTACCTAATTGATCATCCAATGACACAAACACACCTATTGGATGCAGAAGATTGGTTAAAAACCCTAATTGGACAAGAATATGCCTAGGGAGGACGAAAATGACCTAAATGTTAATCCAATGACACAAATGAACTTATTGGATGCACAAGATTGGTTAAAAACCCTAATTGGACAAGAATAAGCCTAGGGAGGACAAAAATGACCTAAATGTTAATCCAATGAAACAACTCAACTTATTGGATGCACAAGATTGGTTATTATAAATTCGATAACAAAATGCGATGCCATGAACAATAGCTAGAAAGCAAAGTAGAGGACCTCGTAATAACTAACTCAAAGCTTGTATTTCTGCCAAAAGATCAGCAATTCCCTCAAAGCTTGTATTTCTGCCAAAAGATCAGCAATTCATAAAATTGTGATGGTTTCTTTTAATGCAAAACTAATAATGGCTAGTTTATACACAAGCATGGCATTGAAGCTTTATAGAGATAATAATTCAGAATTCAAGTAACAGAAACAACTATACTGTTACATTGATAGGGACTTGTTCAAGGACACACTTGAATTAAATTAGTACAAACTAACAATAAAAAAAGTATGCAGAAAAGAAAAGGAGTATGTGTAAGGAATATATTATTATTATAAGAACATAATGATAGCAAAAGAACATCCAATAACAAGGAATGTAAGGAAAAAGAAGGACAAGCACAATGAAACTGTCATCATTATAAGTTCACTATCCAAATCAGCAACATCAAACCAACCAAACTTTCTCTAGCTCTTATCCTATCTTTGTATTTCCCTTTAAATTCATAACTCTTCCCCTACAAACCAACACTACTCTTCATCAATATTGCACTATATTAAGCAACTGGTTGCCCTGATTTGGTCTGAACCTAAACTAAACCAATTAATTGCCCTGATTTGGTCTGAACCTAAACTAAACCCAATCATAATGAACACCGTTCAATCAATGAAGCTTATAAATTGAAAACCCTAACACAAAGTCACTAAACAAACGAAACAAAACAAAAAAAGCCTAAATGGTTAAAGTGAAATTGGAAATGAATACTGAAAAAGGAAAGAGTCAAGTCAAGGATGTAAAGCTTACAGAGGAGGGTGGTGGAGGCCTTGGTGGTGGCTATTTGCGATGAAATGAGGAAGAGAAAGAAGAAGAAGAGAGCTCCCGATGGTTTTCAAGTTAATGTGGTTTCTAAATGGAGTGTACTGCTACCTTTTTTTTTAGAGTGGCTATAAACAACTAAGAATATTTTTCCTTTTGTGGTTCACACATTTGAATTTAGGTGATTTTCATTTTTTAAATGTTAATTTCAATATGGACATTAATTTAAATTTTTATATTAATAATAAGAGATATATTTAGATAATAATAATAAATATACATAATAAATTAAAAATAATTTATTTTTTCAAATAGTACTTATAATTAAAATATATTTCTTCAAAATTAAAATATATTTTATTCAAAATTTGAAATAAATAATTTTAATTTTTTTATATATTTTTAAGACCAGAGTAATACTAAACCTCCAATAACTGAACCCACCACAACATGAAGACTAACATTTTTTGTATACGAATTGGAATTGTCTAGGTCAATTAAATCCGACGAGTCAATCACTTTCATCAATTCTACCCCCGTTTAAAAACACAATTGGTATTAAAACGTATGTCATATTAGGCTTTATGTTAACTTAAAATTATATGTTTATATTTTAAAAAGAAAAAATTCTAAATTGTTTTATAACAATAGTAATAGATTATTCACAATCAACTCTAATTAATCAAATTAAAAAAAATAGAATTAAACAAGTATATTTCATTAATTTTTGTTTAAAATTTTAAATTTTACATCACTTAAGTGTTCTTAATTAGTCTATTCACTTATTCATAATTTTCCAATAACATAACCTCACCTAAAATAACTTTTACTCAAAAAAATAATTAAAAACAAACTCATTATTCAAAAAAAAAAATATGATGTTGCATCAACTATTTTTCGAAAAGCAAAAGCGTTAGATCATAGAAGTTTAATAACCTTAAAAAAAAACTACTTTATTTATAAAAATATAAATATAAATAAGTATTCGCAAGAAAATCCGCAGGTACTACCTGCGGAATTTGCTGCGGAAGTTTCATGCGGAAAAATCCGCAGATAAATCCTTAGGAAAATTGTGAAGTTTGCTGCAGAACTAAAGTCACATATAAATCCGCAGCAAATCGAAACTTTACCTGCGATGTTACCTGCGGATTTGGAGATCGCAGAGGTATTCCTAAAATAATTGCAGCCGCAGGAAAATCCTTGGGTATTACCTGCGGAAAAGAATCCGCAGGAAATGCCGCAGGAAAAACGTTAATTTCTAGTAGTGCAAGAATAAGCCTAGGGAGGACGAAAATGACCTAATTGATCATCCAATGACACAAACACACCTATTGGATGCACAAGATTGGTTAAAAACCCTAATTGGACAAGAATAAGCCTAGGGAGGACGAAAATGACCTAAATGTTAATCCAATGACACAAATACACTTATTGGATGCACAAGATTGGTTAAAAACCCTAATTGGACAAGAATAAGCCTAGGGAGGACGAAAATGACCTAAATGTTAATCCAATGACACAACTCAACTTATTGGATGCACAAGATTGGTTAAAAACCCTAATTGGACAAGAATATGCCTAGGGAGGACGGATATGACATAAATGTTAATCCAATGACACAAATGAACTTATTGGATGCACAAGATTGGTTAAAAACCCTAATTGGACAAGAATAAGCCTAGGGAGGACAAAAATGACCTAACTGATCATCCAATGACACAAACACACCTATTGGAAGCACAAGATTGGTTAAAAACCCTAATTGGACTAGAATATGCCTAGGGAGGACGAAAATGACCTAAATGTTAATCCAATGACACAAATGAACTTATTGGATGCACAAGATTGGTTAAAAACCCTAATTGGACAAGAATAAGCCTAGGGAGGACAAAAATGACCTAAATGTTAATCCAATGAAACAACTCAACTTATTGGATGCACAAGATTGGTTATTATAAATTCGATAACAAAATGCGATGCCATGAACAATAGCTAGAAAGCAAAGTAGAGGACCTCGTAATAACTAACTCAAAGCTTGTATTTCTGCCAAAAGATCAGCAATTCCCTCAAAGCTTGTATTTCTGCCAAAAGATCAGCAATTCATAAAATTGTGATGGTTTCTTTTAATGCAAAACTAATAATGGCTAGTTTATACACAAGCATGGCATTGAAGCTTTATAGAGATAATAATTCAGAATTCAAGTAACAGAAACAACTATACTGTTACATTGATAGGGACTTGTTCAAGGACACACTTGAATTAAATTAGTACAAACTAACAATAAAAAAAGTATGCAGAAAAGAAAAGGAGTATGTGTAAGGAATATATTATTATTATAAGAACATAATGATAGCAAAAGAACATCCAATAACAAGGAATGTAAGGAAAAAGAAGGACAAGCACAATGAAACTGTCATCATTATAAGTTCACTATCCAAATCAGCAACATCAAACCAACCAAACTTTCTCTAGCTCTTATCCTATCTTTGTATTTCCCTTTAAATTCATAACTCTTCCCCTACAAACCAACACTACTCTTCATCAATATTGCACTATATTAAGCAACTGGTTGCCCTGATTTGGTCTGAACCTAAACTAAACCAATTAATTGCCCTGATTTGGTCTGAACCTAAACTAAACCCAATCATAATGAACACCGTTCAATCAATGAAGCTTATAAATTGAAAACCCTAACACAAAGTCACTAAACAAACGAAACAAAACAAAAAAAGCCTAAATGGTTAAAGTGAAATTGGAAATGAATACTGAAAAAGGAAAGAGTCAAGTCAAGGATGTAAAGCTTACAGAGGAGGGTGGTGGAGGCCTTGGTGGTGGCTATTTGCGATGAAATGAGGAAGAGAAAGAAGAAGAAGAGAGCTCCCGATGGTTTTCAAGTTAATGTGGTTTCTAAATGGAGTGTACTGCTACCTTTTTTTTTAGAGTGGCTATAAACAACTAAGAATATTTTTCCTTTTGTGGTTCACACATTTGAATTTAGGTGATTTTCATTTTTTAAATGTTAATTTCAATATGGACATTAATTTAAATTTTTATATTAATAATAAGAGATATATTTAGATAATAATAATAAATATACATAATAAATTAAAAATAATTTATTTTTTCAAATAGTACTTATAATTAAAATATATTTCTTCAAAATTAAAATATATTTTATTCAAAATTTGAAATAAATAATTTTAATTTTTTTATATATTTTTAAGACCAGAGTAATACTAAACCTCCAATAACTGAACCCACCACAACATGAAGACTAACATTTTTTGTATACGAATTGGAATTGTCTAGGTCAATTAAATCCGACGAGTCAATCACTTTCATCAATTCTACCCCCGTTTAAAAACACAATTGGTATTAAAACGTATGTCATATTAGGCTTTATGTTAACTTAAAATTATATGTTTATATTTTAAAAAGAAAAAATTCTAAATTGTTTTATAACAATAGTAATAGATTATTCACAATCAACTCTAATTAATCAAATTAAAAAAAATAGAATTAAACAAGTATATTTCATTAATTTTTGTTTAAAATTTTAAATTTTACATCACTTAAGTGTTCTTAATTAGTCTATTCACTTATTCATAATTTTCCAATAACATAACCTCACCTAAAATAACTTTTACTCAAAAAAATAATTAAAAACAAACTCATTATTCAAAAAAAAAAATATGATGTTGCATCAACTATTTTTCGAAAAGCAAAAGCGTTAGATCATAGAAGTTTAATAACCTTAAAAAAAAACTACTTTATTTATAAAAATATAAATATAAATAAGTATTCGCAAGAAAATCCGCAGGTACTACCTGCGGAATTTGCTGCGGAAGTTTCATGCGGAAAAATCCGCAGATAAATCCTTAGGAAAATTGTGAAGTTTGCTGCAGAACTAAAGTCACATATAAATCCGCAGCAAATCGAAACTTTACCTGCGATGTTACCTGCGGATTTGGAGATCGCAGAGGTATTCCTAAAATAATTGCAGCCGCAGGAAAATCCTTGGGTATTACCTGCGGAAAAGAATCCGCAGGAAATGCCGCAGGAAAAACGTTAATTTCTAGTAGTGCAAGAATAAGCCTAGGGAGGACGAAAATGACCTAATTGATCATCCAATGACACAAACACACCTATTGGATGCACAAGATTGGTTAAAAACCCTAATTGGACAAGAATAAGCCTAGGGAGGACGAAAATGACCTAAATGTTAATCCAATGACACAAATGAACTTATTGGATGCACAAGATTGGTTAAAAACCCTAATTGGACAAGAATAAGCCTAGGGAGGACCAAAATGACCTAATTGATCATCCAATGACACTAACACACCTATTGGATGCACAAGATTGGTTAAAAACCCTAATTGGACAAGAATAAGCCTAGGGAGGACGAAAATGACCTAATTGATCATCCAATGACACAAACACACCTATTGGATGCACAAGATTGGTTAAAAACCCTAATTGGACAAGAATATGCCTAGGGATGACGAAAATGACCTAAATATTAATTCAATGAAACAAACAAACTTATTGGATGCACAAGATTGGTTAAAAACCCTAATTGGGCAAGTATATGCCTAGGGAGGACGAAAATGACCTAATTGATCATCCAATGACACAAACACACCTATTGGATGCACAATATTGGTTAAAAACCCTAATTGGACAAGAATAAGCCTAGGGAGGACGAAAATGACCTAATTGATCATCCAATGACACAAACACACCTATTGGATACACAAGATTGGTTAAAAACCCTAATTGGACAAGAATATGCCTAGGGAGGACGAAAATGACCTAAATGTTAATCCAATAACACAAATGAACTTATTGGATGCACAAGATTGGTTAAAAACCCTAATTGGACAAGAATAAGCCTAGGGAGGACGAAAATGACCTAATTGATCATCCATTGCCACAAACACACCGATTGGATGCACAAGATTGTATAAAAACCCTAATTGGACAAGAATATTCCTAGGGAGGACGAAAATGACCTAATTGATCATCCAATGACACAAACACACCTATTGGATGCACAAGATTGGTTAAAAACCCTAATTGGACAAGAATATGCCTAGGGAGGACGAAAATGACCTAAATGTTAATCCAATGACACAAATGAACTTATTGGATGCACAAGATTGGTTAAAAACCCTAATTGGACAAGAATAAGCCTAGGGAGGACGAAAATGACTTAATTGATCATCCAATGACACAAATACACCTATTGGATGCACAAGATTAGTTAAAAACTCTAATTGGACAAGAATAAGCCTGGGGACGACAAAAATGACCTAATTGATCATCCAATGAAACAAACACACCTATTAGATGCACAAGATTGGTTAAAAACCCTAATAGGACAAGAATAAGCCTAGGGAGGACGAAAATGACCTAATTAATCATCCAATGACACAAACACACCTATTGGATGCACAAGATTGGTTAAAAACCCTAATTGGACAAGAATATGCCTAGGGAGGACGAAAATGACCTAATTGATCATCCAATGACACAAACAAACCTATTGGATGCACAAGATTGGTTAAAAACTCTAATTGGACAAGAATAAGCCTAGGGAGGACGAAAATGACCTAATTGATCATGCAATGACACAAACACACCTATTGGATGCACAAGATTGGTTAAAAACCCTAACTGGACAAGAATAAGCCTAGGGAGGACGAAAATGACCTAATTGATCATCCAATGACACAAACACACCTATTGGATGCACAAGATTGGTTAAAAACCCTAATTGGAGAAGAATATGCTTAGGGAAGACGAAAATGACCTTAATGTTAATCCAATGACACAAATGAACTTATTGGATGCACAAGATTGGTTAAAAACCCTAATTGGACAAGAATAAGCCTAGGGAAAAGAAAATGACCTAATTGATCATCCAATGACACAAACACACCTATTGGATGCACAAGATTGGTTAAAAACCCTAATTGGACAAGAATAAGCCTAGGGAGGACGAAAATGACCTAATTGATCATCCAATGACACAAACACACCTATTGGATGCTCAAGATTGGTTAAAACCCCTAATTGGACAAGAATAAGCCTAGGGAGGACGAAAATGACCTAATTGATCATCCAATGACACAAACACACCTATTGGATGCACAAGATTGGTTAAAAACCCTAATTGGACAAGAATAAGCCTAGGGAGGACGAAAATGACCTAATTGATCATCCAATGACACAAACACACTTATTGGATGAACAAGATTGGTTAAAAACCCTAATTGGACAAGAATAAGCCTAGGGAGGACGAAAATGACCTAATTGATCATCCAATGACACAAACACACCTATTGGATGCACAAGATTGGTTAAAAACCCTAATTGGACAAGAATAAGCCTAGGGAGGACGAAAATGACCTAATCGATCATCCAATGACACAAACACACCTATTGGATGCACAAGATTGATTAAAAACCCTAATTGGACAAGAATATGCCTAGGGAGGACGAAAATGACCTAAATGTTAATCCAATGACACAAATGAACTTATTGGATGCACAAGATTGGTTAAAAACCCTAATTGGACAAGAATAAGCCTAGGGAGGACGAAAATGACCTAAATGTTAATCCAATGACACAAATGAACTTATTGGATGCACAAGATTGGTTAAAAACCCTAATTGGACAACAATAAGTCTAGGGAGGACGAAAATGACCTAAATGTTAATCCAATGACACAACTCAACTTATTGGATGCACAAGATTGGTTAAAAACCCTAATTGGGCAAGAATAAGACTAGGGAGGACGAAGATGACCTAATTGATCATCCAATGACACAAAAACACCTATTGGATGCACAAGATTGGTTAAAAACCCTAATTGGACAAGAATAAGCCTAAGGAGGACGAAAATGACCTAATTGATCATCCAATGACACAAACACACCTATTGGATGCACAAGATTGGTTAAAAACCCTAATTGGACAAGAATAAGCCTAGGGAGGACGAAAATGACCTAATTGATCATCCAATGACACAAATGAACTTATTAGATGCACAAGATTGGTTAAAAAACCCTAATTGGACAAGAATAAGCATAGGGAGGTCGAAAATGACCTAAATGTTAATCCAATGACACAAACACACCTATTGGATGCACAAGATTGGTTAAAAACCCTAATTGGACAAGAATAAGCCTTGGGAGGACGAAAATGACCTAATTGATCATCCAATGACACAAACACACCTATTGGATGCACAAGATTGGTTAAAAACCCTAATTGGATAAGAATAAGCCTAGGGAGGACGAAAATGACCTAATTGATCATCCAATGACACAAACACACCTATTGGATTCACAAGATTGGTTAAAAACCCTAATTGGTTAAGAATATGCCTTGGGAGGACGAAAATGACCTAATTGATCATCCAATGACACAAACACACCTATTGGATCCACAAGATTGGTTAAAAACCCTAATTGGACAAGAATATGCCTAGGGAGGACGAAAATGACCTAAATATTAATTCAATGACACAAACAAACTTATTGGATGCACAAGATTGGTTAAAAACCCTAATTGGACAAAAATAAGCCTAGGGAGGACGAAAATGACCTAATTGATAATCCAATGACACAAACAAACTTATTGGATGCACAAGATTGGTTAAAAACCCTAATTGGACAAGAATAAACCAAGGGAGGACAAAAATGACCTAAATGTTAATCCAATGACACTACTCAACTTATTGGAAGCACAAGATTGGTTAAAAACCCTAATTGGACAAGAATAAGCCTAGGGAGGACGAAAATGACCTAATTGATCATCCAATGACACAAACACACCTATTGGATGCACAAGATTGGTTAAAAACCCTAATTGGACAAGAATAAGCCTAGGGAGGACGAAAATGACCTAATTGATCATCCAATGACACAAACACACCTATTGGATGCACAAGATTGGTTAAAAACCCTAATTGGACAAGAATATGCCTAGGGAGGACGAAAATGACCTAAATGTTAATCCAATGACACAAATGAACTTATTGGATGCACAAGATTGGTTAAAAACCCTAATTGGACAAGAATAAGCCTTGGGAGGACGAAAATGACCTAAATGTTAATCCAATGACACAACTCAACTTATTGGACGCACAAGATTGGTTAAAAATCCTAATTGGACAACAATAAGCCTATGGAGGACGAAAATGACCTAATTGATCATCCAATGACACAAACACACCTATTGGATGCACAAGATTGGTTAAAAACCCTAATTGGACAAGAATAAGCCTAGGGAGGACGAAAATGACCTAAATTGATCATCCTTTGACACAAACACACCTATTGGATGCAGAAGATTGGTTAAAAACCCTAATTGGACAAGAATATGCCTAGGGAGGAGGAAAATGACCTAATTGATCATCCAATGACACAAACACACCTATTGGATGCACAAGATTGGTTAAAAACCCTAATTGGACAAGAATAAGCCTAGGGAGGACGAAAATTACCTAATTGATCATCCAATGACACAAACACACCTATTGGATGCAGAAGATTGGTTAAAAACCCTAATTGGACAAGAATATGCCTAGGGAGGACGAAAATGACCTAAATGTTAATCCAATGACACAAATGAACTTATTGGATGCACAAGATTGGTTAAAAACCCTAATTGGACAAGAATAAGCCTAGGGAGGACAAAAATGACCTAAATGTTAATCCAATGAAACAACTCAACTTATTGGATGCACAAGATTGGTTATTATAAATTCGATAACAAAATGCGATGCCATGAACAATAGCTAGAAAGCAAAGTAGAGGACCTCGTAATAACTAACTCAAAGCTTGTATTTCTGCCAAAAGATCAGCAATTCCCTCAAAGCTTGTATTTCTGCCAAAAGATCAGCAATTCATAAAATTGTGATGGTTTCTTTTAATGCAAAACTAATAATGGCTAGTTTATACACAAGCATGGCATTGAAGCTTTATAGAGATAATAATTCAGAATTCAAGTAACAGAAACAACTATACTGTTACATTGATAGGGACTTGTTCAAGGACACACTTGAATTAAATTAGTACAAACTAACAATAAAAAAAGTATGCAGAAAAGAAAAGGAGTATGTGTAAGGAATATATTATTATTATAAGAACATAATGATAGCAAAAGAACATCCAATAACAAGGAATGTAAGGAAAAAGAAGGACAAGCACAATGAAACTGTCATCATTATAAGTTCACTATCCAAATCAGCAACATCAAACCAACCAAACTTTCTCTAGCTCTTATCCTATCTTTGTATTTCCCTTTAAATTCATAACTCTTCCCCTACAAACCAACACTACTCTTCATCAATATTGCACTATATTAAGCAACTGGTTGCCCTGATTTGGTCTGAACCTAAACTAAACCAATTAATTGCCCTGATTTGGTCTGAACCTAAACTAAACCCAATCATAATGAACACCGTTCAATCAATGAAGCTTATAAATTGAAAACCCTAACACAAAGTCACTAAACAAACGAAACAAAACAAAAAAAGCCTAAATGGTTAAAGTGAAATTGGAAATGAATACTGAAAAAGGAAAGAGTCAAGTCAAGGATGTAAAGCTTACAGAGGAGGGTGGTGGAGGCCTTGGTGGTGGCTATTTGCGATGAAATGAGGAAGAGAAAGAAGAAGAAGAGAGCTCTCGATGGTTTTCAAGTTAATGTGGTTTCTAAATGGAGTGTACTGCTACCTTTTTTTTTAGAGTGGCTATAAACAACTAAGAATATTTTTCCTTTTGTGGTTCACACATTTGAATTTAGGTGATTTTCATTTTTTAAATGTTAATTTCAATATGGACATTAATTTAAATTTTTATATTAATAATAAGAGATATATTTAGATAATAATAATAAATATACATAATAAATTAAAAATAATTTATTTTTTCAAATAGTACTTATAATTAAAATATATTTCTTCAAAATTAAAATATATTTTATTCAAAATTTGAAATAAATAATTTTAATTTTTTTATATATTTTTAAGACCAGAGTAATACTAAAACTCCAATAACTGAACCCACCACAACATGAAGCCTAACATTTTTTGTATACGAATTGGAATTGTCTAGGTCAATTAAATCCGACGAGTCAATCACTTTCATCAATTCTACCCCCGTTTAAAAACACAATTGGTATTAAAACGTATGTCATATTAGGCTTTATGTTAACTTAAAATTATATGTTTATATTTTAAAAAGAAAAAATTCTAAGTTGTTTTATAACAATAGTAATAGATTATTCACAATCAACTCTAATTAATCAAATTAAAAAAAATAGAATTAAACAAGTATATTTCATTAATTTTTGTTTAAAATTTTAAATTTTACATCACTTAAGTGTTCTTAATTAGTCTATTCACTTATTCATAATTTTCCAATAACATAACCTCACCTAAAATAACTTTTACTCAAAAAAATAATTAAAAACAAACTCATTATTCAAAAAAAAAAATATGATGTTGCATCAACTATTTTTCGAAAAGCAAAAGCGTTAGATCATAGAAGTTTAATAACCTTAAAAAAAAACTACTTTATTTATAAAAATATAAATAAAAATAAGTATTCGCAAGAAAATCCGCAGGTACTACCTGCGGAATTTGCTGCGGAAGTTTCATGCGGAAAAATCCGCAGATAAATCCTTAGGAAAATTGTGAAGTTTGCTGCAGAACTAAAGTCAAATATAAATCCGCAGCAAATCGAAACTTTACCTGCGATGTTACCTGCGGATTTGGAGATCGTAGAGGTATTCCTAAAATAATTGCAGCCGCAGGAAAATCCTTGGGTATTACCTGCGGAAAAGAATCCGCAGGAAATGCCGCAGGAAAAACGTTAATTTCTAGTAGTGCAAGAATAAGCCTAGGGAGGACGAAAATGACCTAATTGATCATCCAATGACACAAACACACCTATTGGATGCACAAGATTGGTTAAAAACCCTAATTGGACAAGAATAAGCCTAGGGAGGACGAAAATGACCTAATTGATCATCCAATGACACAAACACACCTATTGGATACACAAGATTGGTTAAAAACCCTAATTGGACAAGAATATGCCTAGGGAGGACGAAAATGACCTAAATGTTAATCCAATGACACAAATGAACTTATTGGATGCACAAGATTGGTTAAAAACACTAATTGGACA
>JBBPBR010001471.1:9856-70974 GCA_037974775.1 Cicer pinnatifidum | reverse complement strand
CACAAGATTGGTTAAAAACCCTAATTGGACAAGAATATGCCTAGGGAGGACGAAAATGACCTAAATGTTAATCCAATGACACAAATGAACTTATTGGATGCACAAGATTGGTTAAAAACCCTAATTGGACAATAATAAGCCTAGGGGGGACGAAAATGACCTAAATGTTAATCCAATGAAACAACTCAACTTATTGGATGCACAAGATTGGTTAAAAACCCTAATTAAACAAGAATAAGCCTAGGGAGGACGAAAATGACCTAATTGATCACCCAATGACACAAACACACGTATTGGATGCACAAGATTGGTTAAAAACCCTAATTGGACAAGAATATGCCTAGGGAGGACGAAAATGACCTAAATATTAATTCAATGAAACAAACAAACTTATTGGATGCACAAGATTGGTTAAAAACCCTAATTGGACAAGAATAAGCCTAGGGAGGACGAAAATGACCTAATTGATCATCAAATGACACAAACACACCTATTGGATGCACAAGATTGGTTAAAAACCCTAATTGAACAAGAATATGCCTAGGGAGGACGAAAATGACCTAAATATTAATCCAATGACACAAACAAAGTTATTGGATGCACAAGATTGGTTAAAAACCCTAATTGGACAAGAATAAGCCTAGGGAGGACGAAAATGACCTAATTGACCATCCAATGACACAAACACACCTATTGGATGCACAAGATTGGTTAAAAACCCTAATTGGACAAGAATATGCCTAGGGAGAACACAAATGACCTAAATGTTAATCCAATGACACAACTCAACTTATTGGATGCACAAGATTGGTTAAAAACCCTAATTGGACAAGAATAAGCCTAGGGAGGACGAAAATGACCTAATTGATCATCCAATGACACAAACACACCTATTGGATGCACAAGATTGGTTAAAAACCCTAATTGGACAAGAATAAGCCTAGGGAGGACGAAAATGACCTAATTGATCATCCAATGACACAAACACACCTATTGGATACACAAGATTGGTTAAAAACCCTAATTGGGCAAGAATATGCCTAGGGAGGACGTCGAAAATGACCTAAATGTTAATCGAATGACACAAATGAACTTATTGGACGCACAAGATTTGTTAAAAACCTTAATTGGAGAAGAATAAGCATAGGGAGGACGAAAATGACCTAAATGTTAATTCAATGAAACAACTCAACTTATGGGATGCACAAGATTGGTTAAAAACCCTAATTGGACAAGAATAAGCCTAGGGAGGACGAAAATGACCTAATTGATCATCCAATGACACAAACACACCTATTGGATGCACAAGATTGGTTAAAAACCCTAATTGGACAAGAATAAGCCTAGGGAGGACGAAAATGACCTAATTGATCATCCAATGACACAAACACACCTATTGGATGCACAAGATTGGTTAAAAACCCTAATTGGACAAGAATAAGCCTAGAAAGGACGAAAATGACCTAATTGATCATCCAATGACATAAACACACCTATTAGATGCACAAGATTGGTTAAAAACCCTAATTGGACAAGAATATGCCTAGGGAGGACGAAAATGACCTAAATGTTAATCCAATGACAAAAATGAACTTATTGGATGCACAAGATTGGTTAAAAACCCTAATTGGACAAGAATAAGCCTAGGGAGGACGAAAATGACTAAATGTTAATCCAATGACACAACTCAACTTATTGGATGCACAAGATTGGTTAAAAACCCTAATTGGATAAGAATAAGCCTATGGAGGACGAAAATGACCTAATTGATCATCCAATGACACAAACACACCTATTGGATGCACAAGACTGGTTAAAAACCCTAATTGGACAAGAATAAGCCTAGGGAGGACGAAAATGACCTAAATGTTAATCCAATGACACAACTCAACTTATTGGATGCACAAGATTGGTTAAACACCCTAATTGGACAAGAATAAGCCTAGGGAGGACGAAAATGACCTAATTGATCATCCAATGACACAGACACACCTATTGGATGCACAAGATTGGTTAAAAACCCTAATTGGACAAGAATAAGTCTAGGGAGGACGAAAATGACCTAATTGATCATCCAATGACACAAACACACCTATTAGATGCACAAGATTGGTTAAAAACCCTAATTGGACAAGAATATGCCTAGGGAGGACGAAAATGACCTAAATATTAATTCTATGAAACAAACAAACTTATTGGAGGCACAAGATTGCTTAAAAACCCTAATTGGACAAGAATAAGTCTAGGGAGGACGAAAATGACCTAATAGATCATCAAATGACACAAACACACCTATTGGATGCACACGATTGGTTAAAAACCCTAATTGGACAAGAATATGCCTAGGGAGGACGAAAATGACCTAAATATTAATTCCATGACACAAACACACCTATTGGATGCACAAGATTGGTTAAAAACCCTAATTGGACAATAATAAGCCTAGGGAGGACGAAAATGACCTAATTGATCATCCAATGGCACAAACACACCTATTGGATGCACAAGATTGGTTAAAAACCCTAATTGGACAAGAATAAGCCTAGGGAGGACGAAAATGACCTAATTCGATCATCCAATGACACAAACACACCTATTGGATACACAAGATTGGTTAAAAACCCTAATTGGACAAGAATATGCCTAGGGAGGACGAAAATGACCTAAATGTTAATCCAATGACACAAATGAACTTATTGGATGCACAAGATTGGTTAAAAACCCTAATTGGACAAGAATAAGCCTAGGGAGGACGAAAATGACCTAAATGTTAATCCAATGAAACAACTTAACTTATTGGATGCACAAGATTGGTTAAAAACCCTAATTGGACAAGAATAAGCATAGGGAGGACGAAAATGACCTAATTGATCATCCAATGACACAAACACACCTATTGGATGCACAAGATTGGTTAAAAACCCTAATTGGACAAGAATATGCCGAGGGAGGACGAAAATGACCTAAATATTAATTCAATGAAACAAACAAACTTATTGGATGCACAAGATTGGTTAAAAACCCTAATTGGACAAGAATAAGCCTAGGGGGGACGAAAATGACCTAAATGTTAATCCAATGAAACAACTCAACTTATTGGATGCACAAGATTGGTTAAAAACCCTAATTGGACAAGAATAAGCCTAGGGAGGACGAAAATGACCTAATTGATCATCCAATGTCACAAATGATCTTATTGGATGCACAAGATTGGTTAAAAACCCTAATTGGACAAGAATAAGCCTAGGGAGGACGAAAATGACCTAATTGATCATCCAATGACACAAACACACCTATTGGATACACAAGATTGGTTAAAAACCCTAATTGGACAAGAATATGCCTAGGGAGGACGAAAATGACCTAAATGTTAATCCAATGACACAAATGAACTTATTGGATGCACAAGATTGGTTAAAAACCCTAATTGGACAAGAATAAGCCTGGGGAGGACGAAAATGACCTAAATGTTAATCCAAAGAAACAACTCAACTTATTGGATGCACAAGATTGGTTAAAAACCCTAATTGGACAAGAATATGCGTAGGGAGGACGAAAATGACCTAATTGATCATCCAATGACACAAACACACCTATTGGATGCACAAGATTGGTTAAAAACCCTAATTGGACAAGAATAAGCCTAGGGAGGACGAAAATGACCTAATTGATCATCCAATGACACAAACACACCTATTGGATGCACAAGATTGGTTAAAAACCCTAATTGGACAAGAATAAGCCTAGGGAGAACGAAAATGACTCAAATGTTAATCCAATGACACAACTCTACTTATTGGATGCACAAGATTGGTTAAAAACCCTAATTGGACAAGAATAAGCCTAGGGAGGACGAAAATGACCTAATTGATCATCCAATGACACAAACACACCTATTGGATGCACAAGATTGGTTAAAAACCCTAATTGAATAAGAATATGCCTAGGGAGGACGAAAATGACCTAATTGATCATCCAATGACACAAACACACCTATTGGATGCACAAGATTGGTTAAAAACCCTAATTGGACAAGAATATGCCTAGGGAGGACGAAAATGACCTAAATATTAATTCAATGAAACAAACAAACTTATTGGATGAACAAGATTAGTTAAAAACCCTAATTGGACAAGAATATGCCTAGGGAGGACGAAAATGACCTAATTGATCATCCAATGACACAAACACACCTATTGGATGCACAAGATTGGTTAAAAACCCTAACTGGACAAGAATAAGCCTAGGGAGGAAGAAAATAACTTAATTGACCATCCAATGACACAAACACACCTATTGGATGCACAAGATTGGTTAAAAACCCTAATTGGACAAGAATATGCCTAGGGAGGACGAAAATGACCTAAATGTTAATCCAATGACATAAACAAACTTATTGGATGCACAAGATTGGTTAAAAACCCTAATTGGACAAGAATAAGCCTAGGGAGGACGAAAATGACCTAATTGATCATCCAATGACACAAACACACCTATTGGATGCACAAGATTGGTTAAAAACCCTAATTGGACAAGAATAAGCCTAGGGAGGACGAAAATGACCTAATTGATCATCCAATGACACAAACACACCTATTGGATGCACAAGATTGGTTAAAAACCCTAATTGGACAAGAATATGCCTAGGGATGACGAAAATGACCTAAATATTAATTCAATGAAACAAACAAACTTATTGGATGCACAAGATTGGTTAAAAACCCTAATTGGACAAGTATATGCCTAGGGAGGACGAAAATGACCTAATTGATCATCCAATGACACAAACACACCTATTGGATGCACAAGATTGGTTAAAAACCCTAATTGGACAAGAATAAGCCTAGGGAGGACGAAAATGACCTAATTGATCATCCAATGACACAAACACACCTATTGGATACACAAGATTGGTTAAAAACCCTAATTGAACAAGAATATGCCTAGGGAGGACGAAAATGACCTAAATATTAATTCAATGACACAAACAAAGTTATTAGATGCACAAGATTGGTTAAAAACCCTAATTGGACAAGAATAAGCCTAGGGAGGACGAAAATGACCTAATTGATCATCCAATGACACAAACACACCTATTGGATGCACAAGATTGGTTAAAAACCCTAATTGGACAAGAATAAGCCTAGGGAGGACGAAAATTACCTAATTGATCATCCAATGACACAAACACACCTATTGGATGCACAAGATTGGTTAAAAATCCTAATTGGACAAGAATAAGCCTAGGGAGGATAAAAATGACCTAATTGATCATCCAATGACACAAACACACCTATTGGATGCACAAGATTGGTTAAAAACCCTAATTGGACAAGAATAAGCCTAGGGAGGACGAAAATGACCTAATTGATCATCCAATGACACAAACACACCTATTGGATGCACAAGATTGGTTAAAAACCCTAATTGGACAAGAATAAGCCTAGGGAGGACGAAAATGACCTAATTGATCATCCAATCACACAAACACACCTATTGGATGCACAAGATTGGTTAAAAACCATAGTTGGACATGAATATGCCTAGGGAGGATGAAAATGACCTAATTGATCATCCAATGACACAAATGAACTTATTGGATGCACAAGATTGGTTAAAAACACTAATTGGACAAAAATAAGCCTAGGGAGGACAAAAATGACCTAATTGATCATCCAATGACACAAACACACCTATTGGATGCACAAGATTGGTTAAAAACCCTAATTGGACAAGAATAAGCCTAGGGAGGACGAAAATGACCTAATTGATCATCCAATGACACAAACACACCTATTGGATGCACAAGATTGGTTAAAAACCCTAATTGGACAAGAATAAGCCTAGGGAGGACGAAAATGACCTAATTGATCATCCAATGACACAAACACACCTATTAGATGCACAAGATTGGTTAAAAACCCTAATTGGACAAGAATATGCCTAGGGAGGACGTAAATGACCTAATTGATCATCCAATGACACAAACACACCTATTGGACGCACAAGATTGGTTAAAAACCCTAATTGGACAAGAATATGCCTAGGGAGGACGAAAATGACCTAATTGATCATCCAATGACACAAACACACCTATTGGATGCACAAGATTGGTTAAAAACCCTAATTGGACAAGAATAAGCCTAGGGAGGACGAAAATGACCTAATTGATCATCCAATGACACAAACACACCTATTGGATGCGCAAGATTCGTTAAAAAACCCTAATTGGACAAGAATATGCCTAGGGAGGACGAAAATGACCTAATTGATCATCCAATGACACAAACACACCTATTGGATGCACAAGATTGGTTAAAAACCCTAATTGGACAAGAATATGCCTAGGGAGGACGAAAATGACCTAAATATTAATTCAATGAAACAAACAAACTTATTGTATGCACAAGATTGGTTAAAAACCCTAATTGGACAAGTATATGCCTAGGGAGGACGAAAATGACCTAATTGATCATCCAATGACACAAACACACCTATTGGATGCACAAGATTGGCTAAAAACCCTAATTGGACAAGAATAAGCCTAGGGAGGACGAAAATGACCTAATTGATCATCCAATGACACAAACACACCTATTGGATACACAAGATTGGTTAAAAACCCTAATTGGACAAGAATATGCCTAGGGAGGACGAAAATGACCTAAATGTTAATCCAATGAAACAAATGAACTTATTGGATGCACAAGATTGGTTAAAAACCCTAATTGGACAAGAATAAGCCTAGGGAGGACGAATATGACCTAAATGTTAATCCAATGACACAACTCAACTTATTGGATGCACAAGATTGGTTAAAAACCTTAATTGGACAAGAATAAGCCTAGGGAGGACGAAAATGACCTAATTGATCATCCAATGACACAAACACACCTATTGGATACACAAGATTGGTTAAAAACCCTAATTGGACAAGAATATGCCTAGAGAGGACGAAAATGACCTAAATGTTAATCCAATGACACAAATGAACTTATTGGATGCACAAGATTGGTTAAAAACCCTAATTGGACAAGAATAAGCATAGGGAGGAGGAAAATGACCTAAATGTTAATCCAATGAAACAACTCAACTTAGTGGATGCACAAGATTGGTTAAACACCCTAATTGGACAAGAATAAGCCTAGGGAGGACGAAAATGACCTAAAGGTTAATCCAATGAAACAACTCAACTTATTGGATGCACAAGATTGGGTAAAAACCCTAATTGGACAAGAATAAGCCTAGGGAGGACGAAAATGACCTAATTGATCATCCAATGACACAAACACACCTATTAGATGCACAAGATTGGTTAAAAACCCTAATTGGACAAGAATATGCCTAGGGAGGACGAAAATGACCTAAATATTAATTCAATGAAACAAACAAACTTATTGGAGGCACAAGATTGCTTAAAAACCCTAATTGGACAAGAATAAGTCTAGGGAGGACAAAAATGACCTAATAGATCATCAAATGACACAAACACACCTATTGGATGCACACGATTGGTTAAAAACCCGAATTGGACAAGAATATGCCAAGGGAGGACGAAAATGACCTAAATATTAATTCAATGACACAAACACACCTATTGGATGCACAAGATTGGTTAAAAACCCTAATTGGACAATAATAAGCCTAGGGAGGACGAAAATGACCTAATTGATCATCCAATGGCACAAACACACCTATTGGATGCACAAGATTGGTTAAAAACCCTAATTGGACAAGAATAAGCCTAGGGAGGACGAAAATGCCCTAATTCGATCATCCAATGACACAAACACACCTATTGGATACACAAGATTGGTTAAAAACCCTAATTGGACAAGAATATGCCTAGGGAGGACGAAAATGACCTAAATGTTAATCGACTGACACAAATGAACTTATTGGATGCACAAGATTGGTTAAAAACCCTAATTGGACAATAATAAGCCTAGGGGGGACGAAAATGACCTAAATGTTAATCCAATGAAACAACTCAACTTATTGGATGCACAAGATTGGTTAAAAACCCTAATTAAACAAGAATAAGCCTAGGGAGGACGAAAATGACCTAATTGATCATCCAATGACACAAACACACCTATTGGATGCACAAGATTGGTTAAAAACCCTAATTGGACAAGAATAAGCCTAGGGAGGACGAAAATGACCTAATTGATCATCCAATAACACTAACACACCTATTGGATGCACAAGATTGGTTAAAAACCCTCGTTGGACAAGAATATGCCTAGCGAGGACGAAAATGACCTAATTGATCATCCAATGACACAAATGAACTTATTGGATGCACAAGATTGGTTAAAAACCCTAGTTGGACAAGAATATGCCTAGAGAGGACGAAAATGATCTAATTGATCATCCAATGACACAAATGAACTTATTGGATGCACAAGATTTGTTAAAAACCCTAATTGGACAAGAATAAGCCTAGGGAGGACGAAAATGACCTAATTGATCATCCAATGACACAAACACACCTATTGGATGCACAAGATTGGTTAAAAACCCTAATTGGACAAGAATAAGCCTAGGGAGGACGAAAATGACCTAATTGATCATCCAATAACACTAACACACCTATTGGATGCACAAGATTGGTTAAAAACCCTCGTTGGACAAGAATATGCCTAGGGAGGACGAAAATGACCTAATTGATCATCCAATGACACAAATGAACTTATTGGATGCACAAGATTGGTTAAAAACCCTAATTGGACAAGAATAAGCCTAGGGAGGACGAAAATGACCTAATTGATCATCCAATGAAACAAACACACCTATTGGTAGCACAAGATTGGTTAAAAACCCTAATTGGACAAGAATATGCCTAGGGAGGACGAAAATGACCTAAATGTTAATCCAATGACACAAATGAACTTATTGGATGCACAAGATTGGTTAAAAACCCTAATTGGACAAGAACAAGCCTAGGGAGGACGAAAATGACCTAATTGATCATCTAATGACACAAACACACCTATTGGATGGACAAGATTGGTTAAAAACCCTAGTTGGACAAGAATATGCCTAGGGAGGACGAAAATGACTTAAATATTAATTCAATGACACAAACAAAGTAATTGGATGCACAAGATTGGTTAGAAACCCTAATTGGACAAGAATAAGCCTAGGGAGGACGAAAATGACCTAATTGATCATCAATTGACACAAACACACCTATTAGATGCACAAGATTGGTTTAAAACCCTAGTTGGACAAGAATATGCCTAGGGAGGACGAAAATGACCTAATTGATCATCCAATGACACAAATGAACTTATTGGATGCACAAGATTAGTTAAAAACCCTAATTGGACAAGAATAAGCCTAGGGAGGACGAAAATGACCTAATTGATCATCCAATGACACAAACACACCTATTGGATGCACAAGATTGGTTAAAAACCCTAATTGGACAAGAATAAGCCTAGGGAGGACGAAAATGACCTAATTGATCATCCAATGACACAAACACACCTATTGGATGAACAAGATTGGTTAAAAACCCAAATTGGACAAGAATAAGCATAGAAAGGACGAAAATGACCTAATTGGTCATCCAATGACACAAACACACCTATTGGATGCACAAGATTGGTTAAAAACTCTAATTGGACAAGAATATGCCTAGGGAGGACGAAAATGACCTAAATGTTAATCCAATGACACAAATGAACTTATTGGATGCACAAGATTGGTTAAAAACCCTAATTGGACAAGAATAAGCCTAGGGAGGACGAAAATGACCTAATTGATCATCCAATGACACAAACACACCTATTGGATGCACAAGATTGGTTAAAAACCCTAATTGGACAAGAATAAGCCTAGGGAGGACGAAAATGACCAAATTGATCATCCATTGCCACAAACACACCTATTGGATGCACAAGATCGGTTAAAAACCCTAATTGGACAAGAATATGCCTAGGGAGGACGAAAATGACCTAATTGATCATCCAATGACACAAACACACCTATTGGATGCAAAAGATTGGGTAAAAACCCTAATTGGACAAGAATATGCCTAGGGAGGACGAAAATGAATTAAATATTAATTCAATGACATAAACAAACTTGTTGGATGCACAAGATTGGTTAAAAACCCTAATTGGACAAGAATAAGCCTAGGGAGGACGAAAATGACCTAATTGATCATCCAATGACACAAACACACCTATTGGATGCACAAGATTGGTTAAAAACCCTAATTGGACAAGAATAAGCCTAGGGAGGACGAAAATGACCTAATTGATCATCCAATGACACAAACACACCTATTGGATGCACAAGATTGGTTAAAAACCCTAGTAGGACAAGAATATGCCTAGGGAGGACGAAAATGACCTAATTGATCATCCAATGACACAAACACACCTATTGGATGAAAAAGATTGGATAAAAACCCAAATTGGACAAGAATAAGCATAGAAAGGACGAAAATGACCTAATTGATCATCCAATGACACAAACACACCTATTGGATGCACAAGATTGGTTAAAAACCCTAATTGGACAAGAATAAGCCTAGGGAGGACGAAAATGACCTAATTGATCATCCAATGACACAAACACACCTATTGGATGCACAAGATAGGTTAAAAACCCTAATTAGACAAGAATAAGCCTAGGGAGGACGAAAATGACCTAATTGATCATCCAATGACACAAACACACCTATTGGATGCACAAGATTGGTTAAAAACCCTAATTGGACAAGAATAAGCCTAGGGAGGACGAAAATGACCTAATTGATCATCCAATGACACAAACACACCTATTGGATGCACAAGATTGGTTAAAAACCCTAACTGGACAAGAATAAGCCTAGGGAGGAAGAAAATAACTTAATTGACCATCCAATGACACAAACACACCTATTGGATGCACAAGATTGGTTAAAAACCCTAATTGGACAAGAATATGCCTAGGGAGGACGAAAATGACCTAAATGTTAATCCAATGACATAAACAAACTTATTGGATGCACAAGATTGGTTAAAAACCCTAATTGGACAAGAATAAGCCTAGGGAGGACGAAAATGACCTAATTGATCATCCAATGACACAAACACACCTATTGGATGCACAAGATTGGTTAAAAACCCTAATTGGACAAGAATAAGCCTAGGGAGGACGAAAATGACCTAATTGATCATCCAATGACACAAACACACCTATTGGATGCACAAGATTGGTTAAAAACCCTAATTGGACAAGAATATGCCTAGGGATGACGAAAATGACCTAAATATTAATTCAATGAAACAAACAAACTTATTGGATGCACAAGATTGGTTAAAAACCCTAATTGGACAAGTATATGCCTAGGGAGGACGAAAATGACCTAATTGATCATCCAATGACACAAACACACCTATTGGATGCACAAGATTGGTTAAAAACCCTAATTGGACAAGAATAAGCCTAGGGAGGACGAAAATGACCTAATTGATCATCCAATGACACAAACACACCTATTGGATACACAAGATTGGTTAAAAACCCTAATTGAACAAGAATATGCCTAGGGAGGACGAAAATGACCTAAATATTAATTCAATGACACAAACAAAGTTATTAGATGCACAAGATTGGTTAAAAACCCTAATTGGACAAGAATAAGCCTAGGGAGGACGAAAATGACCTAATTGATCATCCAATGACACAAACACACCTATTGGATGCACAAGATTGGTTAAAAACCCTAATTGGACAAGAATAAGCCTAGGGAGGACGAAAATTACCTAATTGATCATCCAATGACACAAACACACCTATTGGATGCACAAGATTGGTTAAAAATCCTAATTGGACAAGAATAAGCCTAGGGAGGATAAAAATGACCTAATTGATCATCCAATGACACAAACACACCTATTGGATGCACAAGATTGGTTAAAAACCCTAATTGGACAAGAATAAGCCTAGGGAGGACGAAAATGACCTAATTGATCATCCAATGACACAAACACACCTATTGGATGCACAAGATTGGTTAAAAACCCTAATTGGACAAGAATAAGCCTAGGGAGGACGAAAATGACCTAATTGATCATCCAATCACACAAACACACCTATTGGATGCACAAGATTGGTTAAAAACCATAGTTGGACATGAATATGCCTAGGGAGGATGAAAATGACCTAATTGATCATCCAATGACACAAATGAACTTATTGGATGCACAAGATTGGTTAAAAACACTAATTGGACAAAAATAAGCCTAGGGAGGACAAAAATGACCTAATTGATCATCCAATGACACAAACACACCTATTGGATGCACAAGATTGGTTAAAAACCCTAATTGGACAAGAATAAGCCTAGGGAGGACGAAAATGACCTAATTGATCATCCAATGACACAAACACACCTATTGGATGCACAAGATTGGTTAAAAACCCTAATTGGACAAGAATAAGCCTAGGGAGGACGAAAATGACCTAATTGATCATCCAATGACACAAATTAACTTATTGGATGCACAAGATTGGTTAAAAATCCTAATTGGACAAGAATAAGCCTAGGGAGGACGAAAATGACCTAAATGCTAATCCAATGACACAACTCAACTTATTGGATGCACAAGATTGGTTAAAAACCCTAATTGGACAACAATAAGCCTAGGGAGGACGAAAATGACCTAATTGATCATCCAATGACACAAACACACCTATTGGATGCACAAGATTGGTTAAAAACCCTAATTGGACAAGAATAAGCCTAGGGAGGACGAAAATGACCTAATTGATCATCCAATGACACAAACACACCTATTGGATGCACAAGATTGGTTAAAAACCCTAATTGGACAAGAATATGCCTAGGGAGGACGAAAATGACCTAAATATTAATTCAATGACAAAAACAAACTTATTGGATACACAAGATTGGTTAAAAACCCTAATTGGACAAGAATAAGCCTAGGGAGGACAAAAATGACCTAATTGATCATCCAATGACACAAACACACCTATTGGATGCACAAGATTGGTTAAAAACCGTAATTGGACAAGAATAAGCCTAGGGAGGACGAAAATGACCTAATTGATCATCCAATGACACAAACACACCTATTGGATACACAAGATTGGTTAAAAACCCTAATTGGACAAGAATATGCCTAGAGAGGACGAAAATGACCTAAATGTTAATCCAATGACACAAATGAACTTATTGGATGCACAAGATTGGTTAAAAACCCTAATTGGACAAGAATAAGCATAGGGAGGAGGAAAATGACCTAAATGTTAATTCAATGAAACAACTCAACTTAGTGGATGCACAAGATTGGTTAAACACCCTAATTGGACAAGAATAAGCCCAGGGAGGACGAAAATGACCTAATTGATCATCCAATGCCACAAACACACCTATTGGATGCACAAGATTGGTTAAAAACCCTAATTGGACAAGAATAAGCCTAGGGAGGATGAAAATGACCTAAATGTTAATCCAATGAAACAACTCAACTTATTGGACGCACAAGATTGGTTAAAAACCCTAATTGGACAAGAATAAGCCTAGGGAAGGACGAAAATGACCTAATTGATCATCAAATGACACAAACACACCTATTGGATGCACAGGATTGGTTAAAAACCCTAATTGGACAAGAATATGCCTAGGGAGGACGAAAATGACCTAAATATTAATTCAATGACACAAACAAAGTTATTGGATGCACAAGATTGGTTAAAAACCCTAATTGGACAAGATTAAGCCTAGGGAGGACGAAAATGACCTAATTGATCATCCAATGACACAAACACACCTATTGGATGCACAAGATTGGTTAAAAACCCTAATTGGACAAGAATAAGCCTAGGGAGGACGAAAATGACCTAATTGATCATCCAATGACACAAACACACCTATTGGATACACAAGATTGGTTAAAAACCCTACATGGACAAGAATATGCCTAGGGAGGACGAAAATGACCTAAATGTTAATCCAATGACACAAATGAACTTATTGGATGCACAAGATTGGTTAAAAACCCAAATTGGACAAGAATAAGCCTAGGGAGGACGAAAATGACCTAAATGTTAATCCAATGAAACAACCCAACTTATTGGATGCACAAGATTGGTTAAAAATCCTAATTGGACAAGAATAAGCCTAGGGAGGACGAAAATGACCTAATTGATCATCCAATGATACAAACACACCTATTAGATGCACAAGATTGGTTAAAAACCCTAATTGGACAAGAATATGCCTAGGGAGGACGAAAATGACCTAAATATTAATTCTATGAAACAAACAAACTTATTGGAGGCACAAGATTGCTTAAAAACCCTAATTGGACAAGAATAAGTCTAGGGAGGACGAAAATGACCTAATAGATCATCAAATGACACAAACACACCTATTGGATGCACACGATTGGTTAAAAACCCTAATTGGACAAGAATATGCCTAGGGAGGACGAAAATGACCTAAATATTAATTCTATGACACAAACACACCTATTGGATGCACAAGATTGGTTAAAAACCCTAATTGGACAATAATAAGCCTAGGGAAGACAAAAATGACCTAATTCGATCATCCAATGACACAAACACACCTATTGGATACACAAGATTGGTTAAAAACCCTAATTGGACAAGAATATGCCTAGGGAGGAAGAAAATGACCTTAATGTTAATCCAATGACACAAATGAACTTATTGGATGCACAAGATTGGTTAAAAACCCTAATTGGACAAGAATAAGCCTAGGGAGGACGAAAATGACCTAACTGTTAATCCAATGAAACAACTCAACTTATTGGATGCACAAGATTGGTTAAAAACCCTAATTGGACAAGAATAAGCATAGGGAGGACGAAAATGACCTAATTGATCATCCAATGACACAAACACACCTATTGGATGCACAAGATTGGTTAAAAACCCTAATTGGACAAGAATATGCCGAGGGAGGACGAAAATGACCTAAATATTAATTCAATGAAACAAACAAACTTATTGGATGCACAAGATTGGTTAAAAACCCTAATTGGACAAGAATAAGCCTAGGGAGGACGAAAATGACCAAATTGATCATCAAATGACACAAACACACCTATTGGATGCACAAGATTGGTTAAAAACCCTAATTGGACAAGAATATGTCTAGGGAGGACGAAAATGACCTAAATATTAATTCAATGACACAAACAAAGTTATTGGATGCACAAGACTGGTTAAAAACCCTAATTGGACAAGAATAAGCCTAGGGAGGACGAAAATGACCTAATTGATCATCCAATGACACAAACACACCTATTGGATGCACAAGATTGGTTAAAAACCCTAATTGGACAAGAATAAGCCTAGGGAGGACGAAAATGACCTAATTGATCATCCAATGATACAAACACACCTATTGGATGCACAAGATTGGTTAAAAACCCTAATTGGACAAGAATATGCCTAGGGAGGACGAAAATGACCTAATTGATCATCGAATGACACAAACACACCTATTGGATGCAAAAGTTTGGTTAAAAACCCTAATTGGACAAGAATATGCCTAGGGAGGACGAATATGACCTAAATGTTAATCCAATAATACAAATGAACTTATTGGATGCACAAGATTGGTTAAAAACCCTAATTCAACAAGAATAAGCCTAGGGAGAACGAAAATGACCTAATTGATCATCCAATGACACAAACACACCTATTGGAAGCACAAGATTGGTTAAGAACCCTAATTGGACAAGAATAAGCCTAAGGAGGACGAAAATGACCTAATTGATCATCCAATGACACAAATGAACTTATTGGATGCACAAGATTGGTTAAAAACCCTAATTGGACAAGAATAAGCCTAGGGAGGACGAAAATGACCTAATTGATCATCCAATGACACAAACACACCTATTGGATGCACAAGATTGGTTAAAAACCCTAATTGGACAAGAATAAGCCTAGGGAGGACGAAAATGACCTAATTGATCATCCAATGACACAAACACACCTATTGGATGCACAAGATTAGTTAAAAACCCTAATTGGACAAGAATAAGCATAGGGAGGACGAAAATGACCTAATTGATCATCCAATGACACAAACACACCAATTGGATGCACAAGATTGGTTAAAAACCCTAATTGGACAAGAATATGCCTAGGGAGGACGAAAATGACCTAATTGATCATCCAATGACACAAACACACATATTGGATGCACAAGATTGGTTAAAAACCCTAATTTGACTAGAATAAGCCTAGGGAGGACAAAAATGACCTAATTGATCATCCATTGCCACAAACACACCTAATGGATGCACAAGATTGGTTAAAAACCCTAATTGGACAAGAATATGCCTAGGGAGGACGAAAATGACCTAATTGATCATCCAATGACACAAACACACCTATTGGATGCACAAGATCGGTTAAAAACCCTAATTGGACAAGAATAAGCCTAGGAAGGACGAAAATGACCTAATTGATCATCCAATGACACAAATGAACTTATTGGATGCACAAGATTAGTAAAAAACCCTAATTGGACAAGAATATGCCTAGGGAGGACGAAAATGACCTAAATATTAATTCAATGACACAAACAAACTTATTGGATGCACAAGATTGGTTAAAAACCCTAATTGGACAAGAATAAGCCTAGGGAGGACGGAAATGACCTAATTGATCTTCCAATGACAAAAACACACCTAATGGATGCACAAGATTGGTTAAAAACCCTAATTGGACAAGAATATGCCTAGGGAGGACGAAAATGACCTAAATATTAATTCAATGACACAAACAAACTTATTGGATGCACAAGATTGGTTAAAAACCCTAATTGGACAAGAATAAGCCTAGGGAGAACGAAAAAGACCTAATTGATCATCCAATGACACAAACACACCTATTGGATGCACAAGATTGGTTAAAAACCCTAATTGGACAAGAATATGCCTAGGGAGGACGAAAATGACCTAAATGTTAATCCAATGACACAAATGAACTTATTGGATGCACAAGATTGGTTAAAAACCCTAATTGGACAAGAATACGCCTAGGGAGGACGAAAATGACCTAAATATTAATTCAATGACACAAACAAATTTATTGGATGCACAAGATTGGTTAAAAACCCTAATTGGACAAGAATAAGCCTAGGGAGGACGAAAATGACCTAATTGATCATCCAATGACACAAACACACCTATTGGATGCACAAGATTGGTTAAAAACCCTAATTGGACAAGAATAAGCCTAGGGAGGACGAAAATGACCTAATTGATCATCCAATGACACAAACACGCCTATTGGATGCACAAGATTGGTTAAAAACCCTAATTGTACAAGAATAAGCCTAGGGAGGACGAAAATGACCTAATTGATCATCCAATGACACAAACACACCTATTGGATGCACAAGATTGGTTAAAAACCCTAATTGGACAAAAATAAGCCTAGGGAGGACGAAAATAACCTAATTGATCATCCAATGACACAAACACACCTATTGGATGCACAAGATTGGTTAAAAACCCTAATTGGACAAGAATATGCCTAGGGAGGACGAAAATGACCTAAATATTAATTCAATGAAACAGACAAACTTATTGGATGCACAAGATTGGTTACTAACAATAATTGGACAAGAATATGCCTAGGGAGGACGAAAATGACCTAATTGATCATCCAATGACACAAACACACCTATTGGATGCACAAGATTGGTTAAAAACCCTAATTGGAGAAGAATAAGCCTAGGGAGGACGAAAATAACCTAATTGATCATCCAATGACACAAATACACCTATTGGATGCACAAGATTGGTTAAAAACCCTAATTGGACAAGAATATGCCTAGGGAGGACGAAAATGACCTAAATATTAATTCAATGAAACAGACAAACTTATTGGATGCACAAGATTGGTTACAAACCCTAATTGGACAAGAATATGCCTAGGGAGGACGAAAATGACCTAATTGATCATCCAATGACACAGACACACCTATTGGATGCACAAGATTGGTTAAAAACCATAATTGGACAAAAATAAGCCTAGGGAGGACGAAAATAACCTAATTGATCATCCAATGACACAAATAAACCTATTGGATGCACAAGATTGGTTAAAAACCCTAATTGGACAAGAATATGCCTAGGGAGGACGAAAATGACCTAAATGTTAATCCAATGACACAAATGAACTTATTGGATGCACAAGATTGGTTAAAAACCCTAATTGGACAAGAATAAGCCTAGGGAGGACGAAAATGACCTAAATGTTAATCCAATGACACAAGTCAACTTATTGGATACACAAGATTGGTTAAAAACCCTAATTGGACAAGAATAAGCCTAGGGAGGACGAAAATGACCTAATTGATCATCCAATGACACAAACACACCTATTGGATGCACAAGATTGGTTAAAAACCCTAATTGGACAAGAATAAGCCAAAGGATGACCAAAATGACCTAAATGTTAATCCAATGACACAACTCAACTTATTGGATGCACAAGATTGGTTAAAAACCCTAATTGGACAAGAATAAGCCTAGGGAGGACGAAAATGACCTAATTGATCATCCTATGACACAAACACACCTATTGGATGCACAAGATCCGTTAAAAACCCTAATTGGACAAGAATATGCCTAGGGAGGACAAAAATGACCTAAATATTAATTCAATGAAAAAGACAAACTTATTGGATGCACAAGATTGGTTAAAAACCCTAATTGGACAAGAATATGCCTAGGGAGGACGAAAATGACCTAATTGATCATCCAATGACACAAACACACCTATTGGATGCACAAGATTGGTTAAAAACCCTAATTGGACAAGAATAAGCCTAGGGAGGACGAAAATAACCTAATTGATCATCCAATGACACAAATACACCTATTGGATGCACAAGATTGGTTAAAAACCCTAATTGGACAAGAATATGCCTAGGGAGGGCGAAAATGACCTAAATGTTAATCCAATGACACAAATGAACTTATTGGATGCACAAGATTGGTTAAAAACTCTAATTGGACAAGAATAAGCCTAGGGAGGACGAAAATCACCTAAATGTTAATCCAATGACACAACTCAACTTATTGGATGCACAAGATTGGTTAAAAACCCTAATTGGACAAGAATAAGCCTAGGGAGGACGAAAATGACCTAATTGATCATCCAATGACACAAACACACCTATTGGATGCACAAGATTGGTTAAAAACCCTAATTGGACAAGAATAAGCCTAGGGATGACGAAAATGACCTAAATGTTAATCCAATGACACAACTCAACTTATTGGATGCACAAGATTCGTTAAAAACCCTAATTGGACTAGAATATGCCTAGGGAGGACGAAAATGACCTAAATATTAATTCAATGAAACAAACAAACTTATTGGATGCACAAGATTGGTTAAAAACCCTAATTGGACAAGAATAAGCCTAGGGAGGACGAAAATGACCAAATTGATCATCAAATGACACAAACACACCTATTGGATGCACAAGATTGGTTAAAAACCCTAATTGAACAAGAATATGCCTAGGGAGGACGAAAATGACCTAAATATTAATTCAATGACACAAACAAAGTTATTGGATCCACAAGATTGGTTAAAAACCCTAATTGGACAAGAATAAGCCTAGGGAGGACGAAAATGACCTAATTGATCATCCAATGACACAAACACACCTATTGGTTGCACAAGATTGGTTAAAAACCCTAATTGGACAACAATAAGCCTAGGGAGAACGAAAAGGACCTAAATGTTAATCCAATGACACAACTCAACTTATTGGATGCACAAGATTGGTTAAAAACCCTAATTGGACAAGAATAAGCTTAGGGAGGACGAAAATGACCTAAATGTTAATCCAATGAAACAACTCAACTTATTGGATGCACAAGATTGGTTAAAAACCCTAATTGGACAAGAATAAGCATAGGGAGGACGAAAATGACATAATTGATCATCCAATGACACAAACACACCTATTGGATGCACAAGATTGGTTAAAAACCCTAATTGGACAAGAATATGCCTAGGGAGGACGAAAATGACCTAAATATTAATCCAATGACACAAACAAAGCTATTGGATGCACAAGATTGGTTAAAAACCCTAATTGGACAAGAATATGCCTAGGGAGGACGAAAATGACCTAATTGATCATCCAATGACACAAACACACCTATTGGATGCACAAGATTGGTTAAAAACCTTAATTGGACTAGAATATGCCTAGGGAGGACGAAAATGACCTAATTGATCATCCAATGACACAAACACATCTATTGGATGCACAAGATTGGTTAAAAACCCTAATTGGACAAGAATATGCCTAGGGAGGACGAAAATGACCTAATTGGTCATCCAATGACACAAACACACCTATTGGATGCACAAGATTGGTTAAAAACCCTAATTGGACAAGAATAAGCCTAGGGAGGACGAAAAGGACCTAAATGTTAATCCAATGACACAACTCAACTTATTGGATGCACAAGATTGGTTAAAAACCCTAATTGGACAAGAATAAGCCTAGGGAGGACGAAAATGACCTAAATGTTAATCCAATGACACAAACCAACTTATTGGATGCACAAGATTGGTTAAAAACCCTAATTGGACAAGAATAAGCCTATGGAGGACGAAAATGACCTAATTGATCATCCAATGACACAAACACACCTATTGGATGCACAAGATTGGTTAAAAACCCTAATTAGACAAGAATAAGCCTAGGGAGGACGAAAATGACCTAATTGATCATCCAATGACAAAAACACACCTATTGGATACACAAGATTGGTTAAAAACCCTATTTCGACAAGAATATGCCTAGGGAGGACGAAAATGACCTAAATGTTAATCCAATGAAACAAATGAACTTATTGGATGCACAAGATTGGTTAAAAACCCTAATTGGACAAGAATAAGCCTAGGGAGGACGAAAATGACCTAATTGATCATCCAATGACACAAACACACCTATTGGATGCACAAGATTGGTTAAAAACCCTAATTGGGCAAGTATAAGCATAAGGAGGACGAAAATGACCTAATTGATCATCCAATGACACAAACACACCTACTGGATGCACAAGATTGGTTAAAAACCCTAATTGGACAAGAATAAGCCTAGGGAGGACGAAAATGACCTAATTGATCATCCAATGACACAAACACACCTATTGGTTGCACAAGATTGGTTAAAAACCCTAATTGGACAACAATAAGCCTAGGGAGAACGAAAAGGACCTAAATGTTAATCCAATGACACAACTCAACTTATTGGATGCACAAGATTGGTTAAAAACCCTAATTGGACAAGAATAAGCTTAGGGAGGACGAAAATGACCTAAATGTTAATCCAATGAAACAACTCAACTTATTGGATGCACAAGATTGGTTAAAAACCCTAATTGGACAAGAATAAGCATAGGGAGGACGAAAATGACATAATTGATCATCCAATGACACAAACACACCTATTGGATGCACAAGATTGGTTAAAAACCCTAATTGGACAAGAATATGCCGAGGCAGGACGAAAATGACCTAAATATTAATTCAATGAAACAAACAAACATATTGGATGCACAAGATTGGTTAAAAACCCTAATTGGACAAGAATAAGCCAAGGGAGGACGAAAATGACCTAATTGATCATCAAATGACACAAACACACCTATTGGATGCACAAGATTGGTTAAAAACCCTAATTGAACAAGAATATGCCTAGGGAGGACGAAAATGACCTAAATATTAATTCAATGACACAAACAAAGTTATTGGATGCACAAGATTGGTTAAAAACCCTAATTGGACAAGAAAAAGCCTAGGGAGGACGAAAATGACCTAATTGATCATCCAATGACACAAACACACCTATTGGATGCACAAGATTGGTTAAAAACCCTAATTGGACAAGAATAAGCCTAGGGAGGACGAAAATGACCTAATTGATCATCCAATGACACAAACACACCTATTGGATGCACAAGATTGGTTAAAAACCCTAATTGGACAAGAATATGCCCAGGGAGGACGAAAATGACCTAAATATTTATTCAATGAAACAAACAAACTTATTGGATGCACAAGATAGATTAAAAACCCTAATTGGACAAGAATATGCATAGGGAGGACGAAAATGACCTAATTGATCATCCAATGACACAAACACACCTATTGGATGCACAAGATTGGTTAAAAACCCTAATTGGACAAGAATATGCATAGGGAGGACGAAAATGACCTAATTGATCATCCAATGACACAAATGACCTTATTGGATGAACAAGATTTGTTAAAAACTCTAATTGGACAAGAATAAGCCTAGGGAGGACGAAAATGACCTAATTGATCATCCAATGACACAAACACACCTATTGGATGCACAAGATTGGTTAAAAACCCTAATTGGACAAGAATATGCCTAGGGAGGACGAAAATGACCTAAATATTAATTCAATGAAACAAACAAACTTATTGGATGCACAAGATTGGTTAAAAACCCTAATTGGACAAGAAAAAGCCTAGGGAGGACGAAAATGACCTAATTGATCATCAAATGACACAAACACACCTATTGGATGAACAAGATTTGTTAAAAACCCTAATTGGACAAAAATATGCCTAGCGAGGACGAAAATGACCTAAATATTAATTCAATGACACAAACAAAGTTATTGGATGCACAAGATTGGTTAAAAACCCTAATTGGACAAGAATAAGCCTAGGGAGGACGAAAATGACCTAATTGATCATCCAATGACACAAACACACCTATTGGATGCACAAGATTGGTTAAAAACCCTAATTGGACAAGAATAAGCCTAGGGAGGACGAAAATGACCTAATTGATCATCCAATGACACAAACACACCTATTGGATACACAAGATTGGTTAAAAACCCTAATTGGACAAGAATAATTCTAGGGGGGACGAAAATGACCTAAATGTTAATCCAATGAAACAACTCAACTTATTGGATGCACAAGATTGGTTAAAAACCCTAATTGGACAAGAATAAGCCTAGGGAGGACGAAAATGACCTAATTGATCATCAAATGACACAAACACACCTATTGGATGCACAAGATTGGTTAAAAACCCTAATTGGACAAGAATAAGCCTAGGGAGGACGAAAATGACCTAATTGATCATCCAATGACGCAAACACACCTATTGGATGCACAAGATTGGTTAAAAACCCTAATTGGACAAGAATAAGCCTAGGGAGGACGAAAATGACCTAATTGATCATCCAATGACACAAACACACCTATTGGATGCACAAGATTGGTTAAAAACCCTAATTGGACAAGAATATGCCAAGGGAGGACAAATTGACCTAATTGATCATCCATTGACACAAACACACCTATTGAATGCACAAGATTGGTTAAAAACCCTAATTGGACAAGAATATGCCTAGGGAGGACGAAAATGACCAAAATATTAATTCAATGACACAAACAAAGTTATTGGATGCACAAGATTGGTTAAAAACCCTAATTGGACAAGAATAAGCCTAGGGAGGACGAAAATGACCTAATTGATCATCCAATGACACAAACACACCTATTGGATGCACAAGATTGGTTAAAAACCCTAATTGGACAAGAATAAGCCTAGGGAGGACGAAAAAGACCTAATTGATTATCCAATGACACAAACACACCTATTGGAAGCACAAGATTGGTTAAAAACCCTAATTGGACAAGAATATGCCTAGGGAGGACGAAAATGACCTAAATGTTAATCCAATGACACAAATGAACTTATTGGATGCACAAGATTGGTTAAAAACCCTAATTGGACAAGAATAAGCCTAGGGAGGACGAAAATGACCTAATTGATTATCCAATGCCTCAAACACACCTATTGGATGCACAAGATTGGTTAAAAACCCTAATTGGACAAGAATATGCCTAGGGAAGACGAAAATGACCTAAATATTAATTCAATGACACAAACAAAGTTATTGGATGCACAAGATTGGTTAAAAACCCTAATTGGACAAGAATAAGCCTAGGGAGGACGAAAATGACCTAATTGATCATCCAATGACACAACTCAACTTATTGGATGCACAAGATTGGTTAAAAACTCTAATTGGGTAAGAATAAGCCTATGGAGGACGAAAATGACCTAATTGATCATCCAATGACACAAACACGCCTATTGGATGCACAAGATTGGTTAAAAACCCTAATTGGACAAGAATAAGCCTAGGGAGGACGAAAATGACCTAATTGATCATCCAATGACACAAACACACCTATTGGATGCACAAGATTGGTTAAAAACCCTAATTGGACAAGAATAAGCATAGGGAGGATGAAAATGACCTAATTGATCATCCAATGAAACAAACACACCTATTGGATGCACAAGATTGGTTAAAAACCCTAATTGGACAAGAATATGCCGAGGGAGGACGAAAATGACCTAAATATTAATTCAATGAAACAAACAAACTTATTGGATGCACAAGATTGGTTAAAAACCCTAACTGGACAAGAATAAGCCTAGGGAGGATGAAAATGACCTAATTGATCATCAAATGACACAAACACACCTATTGGATGCAAAAGATTGGTTAAAAACCCTAATTGAACAAGAATATGCCTAGGGAGGACGAAAATGACCTAAATATTAATTCAATGACACAAACAAAGTTATTGGATGCGCAAGATTGGTTAAAAACCCTAATTGGACAAGAATAAGCCTAGGGAGGACGAAAATGACCTAATTGATCATCCAATGACACAAACACACCTATTGGATGCACAAGATTGGTTAAAAACCCTAATTGGACAAGAATATGCCTAGGCTGGACGAAAATGACCTAAATGTTAATCCAATGACACAAATGAACTTATTGGATGCACAAGATTGGTTAAAAACCCTAATTGGACAAGAATAAGCCTAGGGAGGACGAAAATGACCTAAATGTTAATCCAATGAAACAACTCAACTTATTGGATGCACAAGATTGGTTAAAAACCCTAATTGGACAAAAATAAGCATAGGGAGGACGAAAATGACCTAAATATTAATTCAATGAAACAAACAAACTTATTGGATGCACAAGATTGGTTAAAAACCCTAATTGGACAAGAATAAGCCTAGGGAGGACGAAAATGACCTAAATGTTAATCCAATGAAACAACTCAACTTATTGGATGCACAAGATTGGTTAAAAACCCTAATTGGACAAGAATAAGCGTAGGGAGGACGAAAATGACCTAATTGATCATCCAATGACACAAACACACCTATTAGATGCACAAGATTGGTTAAAACCCTAATTGGACAAGAATATGCTTAGGGAGGACGAAAATGACCTAAATATTAATTCTATGAAACAAACAAACTTATTGGAGGCACAAGATTGCTTAAAAACCCTAATTGGACAAGAATAAGTCTAGGGAGGACGAAAGTTACCTAATAGATCATCAAATGACACAAACACACCTATTGGATGCACACGATTGGTTAAAAACCCTAATTGGACAAGAATATGCCTAGGGAGGACGAAAATGACCTAAATATTAATTCAATGACACAAACACACCTATTGGATGCACAAGATTGGTTAAAAACCCTAATTGGACAATAATAAGCCTAGGGAGGACGAAAATGACCTAATTGATCATCCAATGGCACAAACACACCTATTGGATGCACAAGATTGGTTAAAAACCCTAATTGCACAAGAATAAGCCTAGGGAGGACGAAAATGACATAATTCGATCATCCAATGACACAAACACACCTATTGGATACACAAGATTGGTTAAAAACCCTAATTGGACAAGAATATGCCTAGGGAGGACGAAAATGACCTAAATGTTAATCCAATGACACAAATGAACTTATTGGATGCACAAGATTGGTTAAAAACCCTAATTGGACAAGAATAAGCCTAGGGAGGACGAAAATGACCTAAATGTTAATCCAATGAAACAACTCAACTTATTGGATGCACAAGATTGGTTAAAAACACTAATTGGACAAAAATAAGCATAGGGAGGACGAAAATGACCTAAATATTAATTCAATGAAACAAACAAACTTATTGGATGCACAAGATTGGTTAAAAACCCTAATTGGACAAGAATAAGCCTAGGGAGGACGAAAATGACCTAATTGATCATCAAATGACACAAACACACCTATTGGATGCACAAGATTGGTTAAAAACCCTAATTGAACAAGAATATGCCTAGGGAGGACGAAAATGACCTAAATATTAATTCAATGACACAAACAAAGTTATTGGATGCACAAGATTGGTTAAAAACCATAATTGGACAAGAATAAGCATAGGGAGGACGAAAATGACCTAATTGATCATCCAATGACACAAACACACCTATTGGATGCACAAGATTGGTTAAAAACCCTAATTGGACAAGAATAAGCCTAGGGAGGACGAAAATGACCTAAATGTTAATCCAATGACACAACTCAACTTATTGGATGCACAGGATTGGTTAAAAACCCTAATTGGATAAGAATAAGCCTAGGGAGGACGAAAATGACCTAATTGATCATCCAATGACACAAACACACCTATTGGATACACAAGATTGGTTAAAAACCCAAATTGGACAAGAATATGCCTAGAGAGGACGAAAATGACCTAAATGTTAATCCAATGACACAAATGAACTTATTGGATGCACAAGATTGGTTAAAAACCATAATTGGACAAGAATAAGCATAGGGAGGAGGAAAATGACCTAAATGTTAATCCAATGAAACAACTCAACTTAGTGGATGCACAAGATTGGTTAAACACCCTAATTGGACAAGAATAAGCCCAGGGAGGAAGAAAATGACCTAATTGATCATCCAATGACACAAACACACCTATTGGATGCACAAGATTGGTTAAAAACCCTAATTGGACAAGAATATGCCTAGGGAGGACGGAAATGACCTAATTGATCATCCAATGACACAAACACACCTATTGAATGCACAAGATTGGTTAAAAACCCTTATTGGACAATAATATGCCTAGGGAGGACGAAAATGACCTAAATATTAATTCAATGACACAAACAAACTTATTGGATGCACAAGATTGGTTAAAAACCCTAATTGGACAAGAATAAACCTAGGGAGGACGAAAATGACCTAATTGATCATCCATTGACACAAACACACCTATTGGATACACAAGATTGGTTAAAAACCCTAATTGGACAAGAACTTTCCTAGGGAGGACGAAAATGACCTAAATGTTAATCCAATGACACAAATGAACTTATTGGATGCACAAGATTGGTTAAAAACCCTAATTGGACAAGAATAAGCCTAGGGAGGACGAAAATGACCTAATTGATCATCCAATGACACAAACACACCTATTGGATACACAAGATTGGTTAAAAACCCTAATTGGACAAGAACTTTCCTAGGGAGGACGAAAATGACCTAAATGTTAATCCAATGACACAAATGAACTTATTGGATGCACAAGATTGGTTAAAAACCCTAATTGGACAAGAATAAGCCTAGGGAGGACGAAAATAACCAAAGGGTTAATCCAATGAAACAACTCAACTTATTGGATGCACAAGATTAGTTAAAAACCCTAATTGGACAAGAATAAGCCTAGGGAGGACGAAAATGACCTAATTGATCATCCAATGACACAAACACACCTATTGGATGCACAAGATTGGTTAAAAACCCTAATTGGACAAGAATATGCCTAGGGAGGACAGAAATGACCTAATTGATCATCCAATGACACAAACACACCTATTGAATGCACAAGATTGGTTAAAAACCCTTATTGGACAATAATATGCCTAGGGAGGACGAAAATGACCTAAATATTAATTCAATGACACAAACAAACTTATTGGATGCACAAGATTGGTTAAAAACCCTAATTGGACAAGAATAAACCTAGGGAGGACGAAAATGACCTAATTGATCATCCATTGACACAAACACACCTATTGGATACACAAGATTGGTTAAAAACCCTAATTGGACAAGAATATGCCTAGGGAGGACGAAAATGACCTAAATGTTAATCCAATGACACAAATGAACTTATTGGATGCACAAGATTGGTTAAAAACCCTTATTGGACAAGAATAAGCCTTGGGAGGACGAAAATGACCTAAATGTTAATCCAATGAAACAACTCAACTTATTGGATGCACAAGATTGGTTAAAAACCCTAATTGGACAAGAATAAGCCTAGGGAGGACGAAAATGACCTAATTGATCATCCAATGACACAAACACACCTATTGGATGCACAAGATTGGTTAAAAACCCCAATTGGACAAGAATAAGCCTATGGAGGACGAAAATGACCTAATTGATCATCCAATAACACAAACACACCTATTGGATGCACAAGATTGGTTAAAAACCCTAATTGGACAAGAATAAGCCTATGGAGGACGAAAATGACCTAATTGATCATCCAATGACACAAACACACCTATTGGATGCACAAGATTGGTTAAAAACCCTAATTGGACAAGAATAAGCCTAGGGAGGACGAAAATGACCTAAATGTTAATCCAATGACACAACTCAACTTATTGGATGCACAAGATTGGTTAAAAACCCTAATTGGACAAGAATAAGCCTAGGGAGGACGAAAATGACCTAATTGATCATCCAATGACACAAACACACCTATTGGATACACAAGATTGGTTAAAAACCAAAATTGGACAAGAATATGCCTAGAGAGGACGAAAATGACCTAAATGTTAATCCAATGACACAAATGAACTTATTGGATGCACAAGATTGGTTAAAAACCATAATTGGACAAGAATAAGCATAGGGAGGAGGAAAATGACCTAAATGTTAATCCAATGAAACAACTCAACTTAGTGGATGCACAAGATTGGTTAAACACCCTAATTGGACAAGAATAAGCCCAGGGAGGAAGAAAATGACCTAATTGATCATCCAATGACACAAACACACCTATTGGATGCACAAGATTGGTTAAAAACCCTAATTGGACAAGAATATGCCTAGGGAGGACGGAAATGACCTAATTGATCATCCAATGACACAAACACACCTATTGGATGCACAAGATTGGTTTAAAACCATAATTGGACAATAATATGCCTAGGGAGGACGAAAATGACCTAAATATTAACTCAATGACACAAACAAACTTATTGGATGCACAAGATTGGTTAAAAACCCTAATTGGACAAGAATAAACCTAGGGAGGACGAAAATGACTTAATTGATCATCCAATGACACAAACACACCTATTGGATACACAAGATTGGTTAAAAACCCTAATTGGACAAGAATATGCCTAGGGAGGACGAAAATGACCTAAATGTTAATCCAATGACACAAATGAACTTATTGGATGCACAAGATTGGTTAAAAACCCTAATTCGACAAGAATAAGCCTAGGGAGGACGAAAATGACCTAATTGATCATCCAATGACACAAACACACCTATTGGATGCACAAGATTGGTTAAAAATCCTAATTGGACAAGAATAAGCCTATGGATGACGAAAATGACATAAATGTAAATCCAATGACACAAATGAACTTATTGGATGCACAAGATTGGTTAAAAACCCTAATTGGACAAGAATAAGCCTAGGGAGGACGAAAATGACCTAAATGTTAATCCAATGAAACAACTCTACTTATTGGATGCACAAGATTGGTTAAAAACCCTAATTGGACAAGAATAAGCCTAGGGAGGACGAAAATGACCTAATTGATCATCCATTGCCACAAACACACCTATTGGATGCACAAGATTGGTTAAAAACCCTAATTGGACAAGAATATGCCTAGGGAGGACGAAAATGATCTAATTGATCATCCAATGACATAAACACACCTATTGGATGCACAAGATTGGTTAAAAACCCTAATTGGACAAGAATAAGCCTAGGGAGGACGAAAATAACCTAATTGATCATCCAATGACACAAACACACCTATTGGATGCACAAGATTGGTTAAAAACCCTAATTGGACAAGAATATGCCTAGGGAGGACGAAAATGACCTAAATGTTAATCCAATGACACAAACGAACTTATTAGATGCACAAGATTGGTTAAAAACCCTAATTGGACAAGAATAAGCCTAGGGAGGACGAAAATGACCTAATTGATCATCCAATGACACAAACACACCTATTGGATGCACAAGATTGGTTAAAAACCCTAATTGGACAAGAATATGCCGAGGGAGGACGAAAATGACCTAAATATTAATTCAATGAAACAAACAAACTTATTGGATGCACAAGATTGGTTAAAAACCCTAATTGGACAAGAATAAGCCTAGGGAGGACGAAAATGACCTAAATGTTAATCCAATGAAACAACTCAACTTATTGGATGCACAAGATTGGTTAAAAACCCTAATTGGACAAGAATAAGCGTAGGGAGGACGAAAATGACCTAATTGATCATCCAATGACACAAACACACCTATTAGATGCACAAGATTGGTTAAAACCCTAATTGGACAAGAATATGCTTAGGGAGGACGAAAATGACCTAAATATTAATTCTATGAAACAAACAAACTTATTGGAGGCACAAGATTGCTTAAAAACCCTAATTGGACAAGAATAAGTCTAGGGAGGACGAAAGTTACCTAATAGATCATCAAATGACACAAACACACCTATTGGATGCACACGATTGGTTAAAAACCCTAATTGGACAAGAATATGCCTAGGGAGGACGAAAATGACCTAAATATTAATTCAATGACACAAACACACCTATTGGATGCACAAGATTGGTTAAAAACCCTAATTGGACAATAATAAGCCTAGGGAGGACGAAAATGACCTAATTGATCATCCAATGGCACAAACACACCTATTGGATGCACAAGATTGGTTAAAAACCCTAATTGCACAAGAATAAGCCTAGGGAGGACGAAAATGACATAATTCGATCATCCAATGACACAAACACACCTATTGGATACACAAGATTGGTTAAAAACCCTAATTGGACAAGAATATGCCTAGGGAGGACGAAAATGACCTAAATGTTAATCCAATGACACAAATGAACTTATTGGATGCACAAGATTGGTTAAAAACCCTAATTGGACAAGAATAAGCCTAGGGAGGACGAAAATGACCTAAATGTTAATCCAATGAAACAACTCAACTTATTGGATGCACAAGATTGGTTAAAAACACTAATTGGACAAAAATAAGCATAGGGAGGACGAAAATGACCTAAATATTAATTCAATGAAACAAACAAACTTATTGGATGCACAAGATTGGTTAAAAACCCTAATTGGACAAGAATAAGCCTAGGGAGGACGAAAATGACCTAATTGATCATCAAATGACACAAACACACCTATTGGATGCACAAGATTGGTTAAAAACCCTAATTGAACAAGAATATGCCTAGGGAGGACGAAAATGACCTAAATATTAATTCAATGACACAAACAAAGTTATTGGATGCACAAGATTGGTTAAAAACCATAATTGGACAAGAATAAGCATAGGGAGGACGAAAATGACCTAATTGATCATCCAATGACACAAACACACCTATTGGATGCACAAGATTGGTTAAAAACCCTAATTGGACAAGAATAAGCCTAGGGAGGACGAAAATGACCTAAATGTTAATCCAATGACACAACTCAACTTATTGGATGCACAGGATTGGTTAAAAACCCTAATTGGATAAGAATAAGCCTAGGGAGGACGAAAATGACCTAATTGATCATCCAATGACACAAACACACCTATTGGATACACAAGATTGGTTAAAAACCCAAATTGGACAAGAATATGCCTAGAGAGGACGAAAATGACCTAAATGTTAATCCAATGACACAAATGAACTTATTGGATGCACAAGATTGGTTAAAAACCATAATTGGACAAGAATAAGCATAGGGAGGAGGAAAATGACCTAAATGTTAATCCAATGAAACAACTCAACTTAGTGGATGCACAAGATTGGTTAAACACCCTAATTGGACAAGAATAAGCCCAGGGAGGAAGAAAATGACCTAATTGATCATCCAATGACACAAACACACCTATTGGATGCACAAGATTGGTTAAAAACCCTAATTGGACAAGAATATGCCTAGGGAGGACGGAAATGACCTAATTGATCATCCAATGACACAAACACACCTATTGAATGCACAAGATTGGTTAAAAACCCTTATTGGACAATAATATGCCTAGGGAGGACGAAAATGACCTAAATATTAATTCAATGACACAAACAAACTTATTGGATGCACAAGATTGGTTAAAAACCCTAATTGGACAAGAATAAACCTAGGGAGGACGAAAATGACCTAATTGATCATCCATTGACACAAACACACCTATTGGATACACAAGATTGGTTAAAAACCCTAATTGGACAAGAACTTTCCTAGGGAGGACGAAAATGACCTAAATGTTAATCCAATGACACAAATGAACTTATTGGATGCACAAGATTGGTTAAAAACCCTAATTGGACAAGAATAAGCCTAGGGAGGACGAAAATAACCTAAATGTTAATCCAATGAAACAACTCAACTTATTGGATGCACAAGATTAGTTAAAAACCCTAATTGGACAAGAATAAGCCTAGGGAGGACGAAAATGACCTAATTGATCATCCAATGACACAAACACACCTATTGGATGCACAAGATTGGTTAAAAACCCTAATTGGACAAGAATATGCCTAGGGAGGACGGAAATGACCTAATTGATCATCCAATGACACAAACACACCTATTGAATGCACAAGATTGGTTTAAAACCCTTATTGGACAATAATATGCCTAGGGAGGACGAAAATGACCTAAATATTAATTCAATGACACAAACAAACTTATTGGATGCACAAGATTGGTTAAAAACCCTAATTGGACAAGAATAAACCTAGGGAGGACGAAAATGACCTAATTGATCATCCATTGACACAAACACACCTATTGGATACACAAGATTGGTTAAAAACCCTAATTGGACAAGAACTTTCCTAGGGAGGACGAAAATGACCTAAATGTTAATCCAATGACACAAATGAACTTATTGGATGCACAAGATTGGTTAAAAACCCTAATTGGACAAGAATAAGCCTAGGGAGGACGAAATTAACCTAAATGTTAATCCAATGAAACAACTCAACTGATTGGATGCTCAAGATTGGTTAAAAACCCTAATTGGACAAGAATAAGCCTAGGGAGGACGAAAATGACCTAATTGATCATCCAATGACACAAACACACCTATTTGATGCACAAGATTGGTTAAAAATCCTAATTGGACAAGAATATGCCTAGGGAGGACGAAAATGACCTAAATATTAATTCAATGAAACAAACAAACTTATTGGATGCACAAGATTGGTTAAAAACCCTAATTGGACAAGAATAAGCCTAGGGAGAACGAAAATGACCTAATTGATCATCCAATGACACAAACACACCTATTGGATGCACAAGATTGGTTAAAAACACTAATTGGACAAGAATAACCCTAGGGAGGACGAAAATGACCTAATTGATCATCCAATGACACAAACACACCTATTGGATACACAAGATTGGTTAAAAACCCTAATTGGACAAGAATATGCCTAGGGAGGACGAAAATGACCTAAATGTTAATCCAATGACACAAATGAACTTATTGGATGCACAAGATTGGTTAAAAACCCTAATTGGACAAGAATAAGCCTAGGGAGGACGAAAATGACCTAAATGTTAATCCAATGAAACAACTCAACTTATTGAATGCACAAGATTGATTAAAAACCCTAATTGGACAAGAATAAGCCTAGGGAGGACGAAAATGACCTAATTGATCATCCAATGACACAAACACACCTATTGGATGCACAAGATTGGTTAAAAACCCTAATTGAACAAGAATATGCCTTGGGAGGACGAAAATGACCTAAATATTAATTCAATGACACAAACAAAGTTATTGGATGCACAAGATTGGTTAAAAACCCTAATTGGACAAGAATAAGCATAGGGAGGACGAAAATGACCTAATTGATCATCCAATGACACAAACACACCCATTGGATGCACAAGATTGGTTAAAAACCCTAATTGGACAAGAATATGCCGAGGGAGGACGAAAATGACCTAAATATTAATTCAATGCAACAAACAAACTTATTGGATGCACAAGATTGGTTAAAAAACCCTAATTGGACAAGAATAAGCCTAGGGAGGACGAAAATGACCTAATTGATCATCAAATGACACAAACACACCTATTGGATGCACAAGATTGGTTAAAAACCCTAATTGAACAAGAATATGCCTAGGGAGGACGAAAATGACCTAAATATTAATTCAATGACACAAACAAAGTTATTGGATGCACAAGATTGGTTAAAAACCCTAATTGGACAAGAATAAGCATAGGGAGGACGAACATGACCTAATTGATCATCCAATGACACAAACACACCTATTGGATGCACAAGATTGGTTAAAAACCCTAATTGGACAAGAATAAGCCTAGGGAGGATGAAAAGGACCTAAATGTTAATCCAATGACACAACTCAACTTATTGGATGCACAAGATTGGTTAAAAACCCTAATTGGACAAGAATAAGCCTAGGGAGGACGAAAATTACCTAATTGATCATCCAATGACACAAACACACCTATTGGATACACAAGATTGGTTAAAAACCCTAATTGGACAAAAATATGCCTACAGAGGACGAAAATGACCTAAATGTTAATCCAATGACACAAATGAACTTATTGGATGCACAAGATTGGTTAAAAACCCTAATTGGACAAGAATAAGCATAGGGAGGAGGAAAATGACCTAAATGTTAATCCAATGAAACAACTCAACTTAGTGGATGCACAAGATTGGTTAAACACCCTAATTGGACAAGAATAAGCCCAAGGAGGACGAAAATGACCTAATTGATCATCCAATGACACAAACACACCTATTGGATGCACAAGATTGGTTAAAAACCCTAATTGGACAAGAATATGCCTAGGGAGGACGGAAATGACCTAATTGATCATCCAATGACACAAACACACCTATTGGATGCACAAGATTTGTTAAAAACCCTAATTGGACAATAATATGCCTAGGGAGGACGAAAATGACCTAAATATTAATTCAATGAAACAAACAAACTTATTGGATGCACAAGATTGGTTAAAAACCCTAATTGGACAAGAATAAGCCTAGGGAGGACGACAATGACCTAATTGATCATCAAATGACACAAACACACCTATTGGATGCACAATGTTGGTTAAAAACCCTAATTGGACAAGAATATGCCTAGGGAGGACGAAAATGACCTAATATTAATTCAATGACACAAACAAAGTTATTGGATGCACAAGATTGGTTTAAAACCCTAATTGGACAAGAATAAGCCTAGGGAGGACGAAAATGACCTAATTGATCATCCAATGACACAAACACTCCTATTGGATGCACAAGATTGGTTAAAACCCCTAATTGGACAAGAATAAGCCTAGGGAGGACGAAAATGACCTAATTGATCATCCAATGACACAAACACACCTATTGGATCCACAAGATTGGTTAAAAACCCTAATTGGACAAGAATATGCCTAGGGAGGACGAAAATGACCTAAATATTATTTCAATGAAACAAACAAACTTATTGGATGCACAAGATTGGTTAAAAACCCTAATTGGACAAGAATAAGCCTAGGGAGGACGAAAATGACCTAATTGATCATCAAATGACACAAACACACCTATTGGATGCACAAGATTGGTTAAAAACCCTAATTGGACAAGAATATGCCTAGGGAGGACGAAAATGACCTAAATATTTATTCAATGACACATACAAAGTTATTGGATGCACAAGATTGGTTAAAAACCCTATTTGGACAAGAATAAGTCTAGGGAGGACGAAAATGACCTAAATGTTAATCCAATGACACAAATGAACTTATTGGATGCACAAGATTGGTTAAAAACCCTAATTGGACAATAATAACCCTAGGGAGGACGAAAATGACCTAATTGATCATCCAATGACACAAACACACCTATTGGAGGCACAAGATTGGTTAAAAACCCTAATTGGACAAGAATAAGCATATGGAGGACGAAAATGACCTAATTGATCATCCAATGACACAAACACACCTATTGGATACACAAGATTGGTTAAAAACCCTAATTGGACAAGAATATGCCTAGGGAGGACGAAAATGACCTAAATGTTAATCCAATGACACAAATGAACTTATTGGATGCACAAGATTGGTTAACAACCCTAATTGGACAAGAATAAGCCTAGGGAGGAGGAAAATGACCTAAATGTTAATCCAATGACACAAATGAACTTATTGGATGCACAAGATTGGTTAAAAACCCTAATTGGACAAGAATAAGCCTAGGGAGGACGAAAATGACCTAATTGATCATCCAATGACACAAACACACCTATTGGATGCACAAGATTGGTTAAAAACCCTAATTGGACAAGAATATGCCTAGGGAGGACGAAAATGACCTAAATATTAATTCAATGTCACAAACAAACTTATTGGATGCACAAGATTGGTTAAAAACCCTAATTGGACAGGAATAAGCCTAAGGAGGACGAAAATGACCTAATTGATCATCCAATGACACAAACACACCTATTGGATGCAAAAGATTGGTTAAAAACCCTAATTGGAAAAGATGATGCCTAGGGAGGACGAAAATGACCTAAATATTAATTCAATGACATAAACAAACTTATTGGATGCACAAGATTGGTTAAAAACCCTAATTGGACAAGAATAAGCCTAGGGAGGACGAAAATAACCTAATTGATCATCCAATGACACAAACACACCTATTGGATGCACAAGATTGGTTAAAAACCCTAATTGGACAAGAATATGCCTAGGGAGGACGAAAATGACCTAAATGTTAATCCAATGACACAAATGAACTTATTGGATGCACAAGATTGGTTAAAAACCCTAATTGGACAAGAATAAGCCTAGGGAGGACGAAAATGACCTAAATGTTAATCCAATGACACAACTCAACTTATTGGATGCAAAAGATTAGTTAAAAACCCTAATTGGACAAGAATAAGCCTATGGAGGACGAAAATGACCTAATTGATCATCCAATGACACAAACACACCTATTGGATGCACAAGATTGGTTAAAAACCCTAATTGGACAAGAATATGCCTAGGCAGGACGAAAATGACCTAATTGATCATCCAATGACACAAATGAACTTATTAGATGCACAAGATTGGTTAAAAACCCTAATTGGACAAGAATATGCCTAGGGAGGACGAAAATGACCTAATTGATCATCCAATGACACAAACACACCTATTGGATGCACAAGATTGGTTAAAAACCCTAATTGGACAAGAATATGCCTAGGGAGGACGAAAATGACCTAAATGTTAATCCAATGACACAAATGAACTTATTGGATGCACAAGATTGGTTAAAAACCCTAATTGGACAAGAATAAGCCTAGGCAGGACGAAAATGACCTAATTGATCATCCAATGACACAAACACACCAATTGGATGCACAAGATTGGTTAAAAACCCTAATTGGACAAGAATAAGCCTAGGGAGGACGAAAATGACCTAATTGATCATCCAATGACACAAACACACCTATTGGATGCACAAGATTGGTTAAAAACCCTAATTGGACAAGAATATGCATAGGGAGGACCAAAATGACCTAATTGATCATCCAATGACACACACACACCTATTGGATGCACAACATTGGTTAAAAACCCTAATTGGACAAGAATAAGCTTAGGGAGGACGAAAATGACCTAATTGATCATCCAATGACACAAACACACCTATTGGATGCACAAGATTGGTTAAAAACCCTAATTGGACAAGAATAAGCTTAGGGAGGACGAAAATGACCTAATTGATCATCCAATGACACAAACTAATCTATTGGATGCACAAGATTGGTTAAAAACCCTAATTGGACAAGAATAAGCCTAGGGAGGACGAAAATGACCTAATTGATCATCCAATGACACAAACACACCTATTGGATGCACAAGATTGGTTAAAAACCCTAATTGGACAAGAATAAGCCTAGAGAGGACCAAAATGACCTAATTGATCATCCAATGACACAAACACACCTATTGGATACACAAGATTGGTTAAAAACCCTAATTGGACAAGAATATGCCTAGGGAGGACGAAAATGACCTAAATGTTAATCCAATGACACAAATGAACTTATTGGATGCACAAGATTGGTTAAAAACCCTAATTGGACAAGAATAAGCATAGAAAGGACGAAAATGACCTAATTGACCATCCAATGACACAAACACACCTATTGGATGCACAAGATTGGTTAAAAACCCTAATTGGACAAGAATATGCCTAGGGAGGACGAAAATGACCTAAATGTTAATCCAATGACACAAATGAACTTATTGGATGCACAAGATTGGTTAAAAACCCTAATTGGACAAGAATAAGCCTTCGGAGAACGAAAATGACCTAATTGATCATCCAATGACACAAACACACCAATTGGATGCACAAGACTGGTTAAAAACCCTAATTGGACAAGAATAAGCCTAGGGAGGACGAAATTGACCTAATTGATCATCCAATGACACAAACACACCTATTGGATGCACAAGATTGGTTAAAAACCCTAATGGGACAAGAATATGCCTAGGGAGGACGAAAATGACCTAAATGTTAATCCAATGACACAAATGAACTTATTGGATGCACAAGATTGGTTAAAAACCCTAGTTGGACAAGAATAAGCCTTCGGAGGACGAAAATGACCTAATTGATCATCCAATGACACAAACACACCAATTGGATGCACAAGACTGGTTAAAAACCCTAATTGGACAAGAATATGCCTAGGAAGGACGAAAATGACCTAATTAATCATCCAATGACACAAACTCACCTATTGGATGCACAAGATTGGTTAAAAACCCTAATTGGACAAGAATAAGCCTAGGGAGGACGAAAATGACCTAATTGATCATCCAATGACACAAACACACCTATTGGATGCACAAGATTGGTTAAAAACCCTAATTGGACAAGAATAAGTCTAGGGAGGACAAAAATGACCTAAATGTTAATCCAATGACACAACTCAACTTATTGGATGCACAAGATTTATTAAAAACCCTAATTGGACAAGAATAAGCCTAGGGAGGACGAAAATGACCTAATTGATCATCCAATGTCACATACACACCTATTAGATGCACAAGATTGGTTAAAAACCCTAATTGGACAAGAATAAGCCTAGGGAGGACGAAAATGACCTAATTGATCATCCAATGACACAAACACACCTATTGGATGCACAAGATTGGTTAAAAACCCTAATTGGACAAGAATATGCCTAGGGAGGACGAAAATGACCTAAATATTAATTCAATGACACAAACAAACTTATCGGATGCACAAGATTGGTTAAAAACCCTAATTGGACAAGAATATGCCTAAGGAGGACGAAAATGACCTAATTGATCATCCAATGACACAAACACACCTATTGGATGCACAAGATCGGTTAAAAACCCTAATTGGAAAAGAATAAGCCTAGGGAGGACGAAAATGAACTAATTGATCATCCAATGACACAAACACACCTATTGGATGCACAAGATTGGTTAAAAACCCTAATTGGACAAGAATATGCCTAGGGAGGACGAAAATGACCTAATTGATCATCCAATGACACAAATGAACTTATTGGATGCACAAGATTAGTTAAAAATCCTAATTGGACAAGAATAAGCCTAGGGAGGACGAAAATAACCTAATTGATCATCCAATGACACAAACACACCTATTGGATGCACAAGATTGGTCTAAAACTCTAATTGGACAAGAATATGCCTAGGGAGGACGAAAATGACCTAAATGTTAATCCAATGACACAAATGAACTTATTGGATGCACAAGATTGGTTAAAAACCCTAATTGGACCAGAATAAGCCTAGGGAGGACGAAAATGACCTAAATGTTAATCCAATGACACAACTCAACCGATTGGATGCACAAGATTGGTTAAAAACCCTAATTGGACAAGAATATGCCTAGGGAGGACGAAAATGACCTAAATGTTAATCCAATGACACAAATGAACTTATTGGATGCACAAGATTGGTTAAAAACCCTAATTGGACAAGAATAAGCCTAGGGAGGACGAAAATGACCCAAATGTTAATCCAATGACACAACTCAACTTATTGGATGCACAAGATTGGTTAAAAACCCTAATTGGACAAGAATAAGCCTAGGGAGGACGAAAATGACCTAATTGATCATCCAATGACACAAACACACCTATTTGATGCACAAGATTGGTTAAAAATCCTAATTGGACAAGAATATGCCTAGGGAGGACGAAAATGACCTAAATATTAATTCAATGAAACAAACAAACTTATTGGATGCACAAGATTGGTTAAAAACCCTAATTGGACAAGAATAAGCCTAGGGAGAACGAAAATGACCTAATTGATCATCCAATGACACAAACACACCTATTGGATGCACAAGATTGGTTAAAAACACTAATTGGACAAGAATAACCCTAGGGAGGACGAAAATGACCTAATTGATCATCCAATGACACAAACACACCTATTGGATACACAAGATTGGTTAAAAACCCTAATTGGACAAGAATATGCCTAGGGAGGACGAAAATGACCTAAATGTTAATCCAATGACACAAATGAACTTATTGGATGCACAAGATTGGTTAAAAACCCTAATTGGACAAGAATAAGCCTAGGGAGGACGAAAATGACCTAAATGTTAATCCAATGAAACAACTCAACTTATTGAATGCACAAGATTGATTAAAAACCCTAATTGGACAAGAATAAGCCTAGGGAGGACGAAAATGACCTAATTGATCATCCAATGACACAAACACACCTATTGGATGCACAAGATTGGTTAAAAACCCTAATTGAACAAGAATATGCCTTGGGAGGACGAAAATGACCTAAATATTAATTCAATGACACAAACAAAGTTATTGGATGCACAAGATTGGTTAAAAACCCTAATTGGACAAGAATAAGCCTAGGGAGGACGAAAATGACCTAATTGATCATCAAATGACACAAACACACCTATTGGATGCACAAGATTGGTTAAAAACCCTAATTGGACAAGAATAAGCCTAGGGAGGACGAAAATGACCTAATTGATCATCCAATTACTCAAACACACCTATTAGATGCACAAGATTGGTTTAAAACCCTAGTTGGACAAGAATATGCCTAGGGAGGACGAAAATAACCTAATTGATCATCCAATGACACAAATGAACTTATTGGATGCACAAGATTGGTTAAAAACCCTAATTGGACAAGAATAAGCCTAAGGAGGACGAAAATGACCTAATTGATCATCCAATGACACAAACACACCTATTGGAAGCACATGATTCGTTAAAAACGCTAATTGGACAAGAATATGCCTAGGGAGGACGATAATGACCTAACTGTTAATCCAATGACACAAATGAACTTATTGGATGCACAAGATTGGTTAAAAACCCTAATTGGACAAGAATAAGCCTAGGGAGGGCGAAAATGACCTAATTGATCATCCAATGACACAAACACACCTATTGGATGCACAAGATTGGTTAAAAACCCTAATTGAACAAGAATATGCCTAGGGAGGACGAAAATGACCTAAATGTTAATCCAATGACACAAATGAACTTATTGGATGCACAAGATTGGTTAAAAACCCTAATTGGACAAGAATAAGCCTAGGGAGGACGAAAATGACCTAATTGATCATCCAATGACACAAATACACCTATTGGATGCACAAGATTGGTTAAAAACCCTAGTTGGACAAGAATATGCCTTGGGAGGACGAAAATGACCTAAATATTAATTCAATGACACAAACAAAGTTATTCGATGCACAAGATTGGTTAAAAACCCTAATTGGACAAGAATAAGCCTAGGGAGGACGAAAATGACCTAATTGATCATCCAATGACACAAACACACCTATTGGATGCACAAGATTGGTTAAAAACCCTAATTGGACAAGAATATGCCTAGGGAGGACGAAAATGACCTAAATATTAATTCAATGTCACAAACAAAGTTATTGGATGTACAAGATTGGTTAAAAACCCTAATTGGACAGGAATAAGCCTAAGGAGGACGAAAATGACCTAATTGATCATCCAATGACACAAACACACCTATTGGATGCAAAATATTGGTTAAAAACCCTAATTGGAAAAGATGATGCCTAGGGAGGACGAAAATGACCTAAATATTAATTCAATGACATAAACAAACTTATTGGTTGCACAAAATTGGTTAAAAACCCTAATTGGACAAGAATAAGGCTAGGGAAGACGAAATTGACCTAATTGATCATCCAATGTCACAAACACACCTATTGGAAGCACAAGATTGGTTAAAAACCCTAATTGGACAAGAATATGCCTAGGGAGGACGAAAATGACCTAAATGTTAATCCAATGACACAAATGAACTTATTGGATGCACAAGATTGGTTAAAAACCCTAATTGGACAAGAATAAGCCTAGGGAGGACGAAAATGACCTAATTGATCATCCAATGACACAAATGAACATATTGGATGCACAAGATTGGTTAAAAACCCTAATTGGACAAGAATAAGCTTAGGGAGGACGAAAATGACCTAATTGATCATCCAATGACACAAACACACCTATTGGATGCACAAGATTGGTTAAAAACCATAATTGGACAAGAATAAGCCTAGGGAGGACGAAAATGACCTCAATGGTAATCCAATGACACAACTCAACTTATTGGATGCACAAGATTGGTTAAAAACCCTAATTGGACAAGAATAAGCCTAGGGAGGACGAAAATGACCTAATTGATCATCCAATGACACAAACACACCTATTGGATGCACAAGATTGGTTAAAAACCCTAATTGGACAAGAATATGCCTAGGGAGGAGGAAAATTACCTAAATATTAATTCAATGACACTAACAAAGTTATTGGATGCACAAGATTGGTTAAAAACCCTAATTGGACAAGAAAAAGCCTAGGGAGGACGAAAATGACCTAAATGTTAATCCAATGACACAACTCAACTTATTGGATGCACAAGATTGGTTAAAAACCCTAATTGGACAAGAATATGCCTAGGGAGGACGAAAATGACCTAAATGTTAATCCAATGACACAAATGAACTTATTGGATGCACAAGATTGGTTAAAAACCCTAATTGGACAAGAATAAGCCTAGGGAGGACGAAAATGACCTAATTGATCATCAAATGACACAAACACACCTATTGGATACACAAGATTGGTTAAAAACCCTAATTGGACAAGAATATGCCTAGGGAGGACGAAAATGACCTAAATGTTAATCCAATGACACAAATGAACTTATTGGATGCACAAGATTGGTTAAAAACCCTAATTGGACAAGAATAAGCATAGGGAGGACGAAAATGACCTAAATGTTAATCCAATGAAACAACTCAACTTAGTGGATGCACAAGATTGATTAAAAACCCTAATTGGACAAGAATAAGCCAAGGGAGGACGAAAATGACCTAATTGATCATCCAATGACACAAACACACCTATTGGATGCACAAGATTGGTTAAAAACCCTAATTGAACAAGAACATGCCTATGGAGGACGGAAATGACCGAATTGATCATCCAATGACACAAACACACCTATGGGATGCACAAGATTGGTTAAAAACCCTAATTGGACAATAATATGCCTAGGGAGGACGAAAATGACCTAAATATTAATTCAATGACACAAACAAACTTATTGGATGCACAAGATTGGTTAAAAACCCTAATTGGACAAGAATAAACCTAGGGAGGACAAAAATGACCTAATTGATCATCCAATGACACAAACACACCTATGGGATGCACAAGATTGGTTAAAAACCCTAATTGGACAAGAATATGCCTAGGGTGGACGAAAATGATCTAAATGTTAATCCAATGACACAAATGAACTTATTGGATGCACAAGATTGGTTAAAAACCCTAATTGAACAAGAATAAGACTAGGGAGGACGAAAATAACCTAATTGATCATCCAATGCCACAAACACACCTATTGGATGCACAAGATTGGTTAAAAACCCTAATTGGACAAGAATAAGCCTAGGGAGGACGAAAATGACCTAATTGATCATCCAATGACACAAACACACCTATTGGATGCACAAGATTGTTTAAAAACTTTAATTGGACAAGAATAAGCCTAGGGAGGACGAAAATGACCTAATTGATCATCCAATGACACAAACACACCTATTGGATGCACAAGATTGGTTAAAAACCCTAATTGGACAAGAATAAGCCTAGGGAGGACGAAAATGACCTAATTGATCATACATTGCCACAAACACACCTATTAGATGCACAAGATTGGTTAAAAACCCTAATTGGACAAGAATATGCCTAGGGAGGACGAAAATGACCTAAATATTAATTCAATGACACAAACAAACTTATTGGATGCAAAAGATTGGTGAAAAACCCTAATTGGACAAGAATAAGCCTAGGGAGGACGAAAATGACCTAATTGATCATCCAATGACACAAACACACCTATTGGATGCACAAGATTGGTTAAAAACCCTAATTGGACAAGAATATGCCTAGGGAGGACGAAAATGACCTAAATATCAATTCAATGATACAAACAAACATATCGGATGCACAAGATTGGTTAAAAACCCTAATTGGACAAGAATATGCCTAGGGAGGACGAAAATGACCTAAATGTTAATCCAATGACACAAATGAACTTATTGGATGCACAAGATTGGTTAAAAACCCTAATTGGACAAGAATAAGCCTAGGGAGGACGAAAATGACCTAAATGTTAATCCAATGACACAACTCAACTTATTGGATGCACAAGATTGGTTAAAAACCCTAATTGGACAAGAATAAGCCTAGGCAGGACGAAAATGACCTAATTGATCATCCAATAACACAAATGAACTTATTGGATGCACAAGATTGGTTAAAAACCCTAATTGGACAAGAATAAGCCTAGGGAGCACGAAAATGACCCAATTGATCATCCTATGACACAAACACACCTATTTGATGCACAAGATTGGTTAAAAACCCTAATTGGACAAGAATATGCCTAGGGAGGACGAAAATGACCTAAATGTTAATCCAATGACACAAATGAACTTATTGGATGCACAAGATTGGTTAAAAACCCTAATTGGACAAGAATAAGCCTAGGGAGGACGAAAATAACCTAATTGATCATCCAATGACACAAACACACCTACTGGATGCACAAGATTGGTATAAAAACCCTAATTGGACAAGAATAAGCCTAGGGAGGACGAAAATGACCTAATTGATCATCCATTGCCACAAACACACCAATTGGATGCACAAGATTGGTTAAAAACACTAATTGGACAAGAATATGCCTAGGGAGGACGAAAATGACCTAAATATTAATTCAATGACACAACTCAACTTATTGGATGCACAAGATTGGTTAAAAACCCTAATTGGACAAGAATATGCCTAGGGAGGACGAAAATGACCTAAATGTTAATCCAATGACACAAATGAACTTATTGGATGCACAAGATTGGTTAAAAACCCTAATTGGACAAGAATAAGCCTAGGGAGGACGAAAATGACATAATTGATCATCCAATGACGCAAACTCACCTATTGGATGCACAAGATTGGTTAAAAACCCTAATTGGACAAGAATATGCCTAGGGAGGACGAAAATGACCTAAATGTTAATCCAATGACACAAATGAACTTATTGGATGCACAAGATTGGTTAAAAACCCTAATTGGACAAGAATAAGCCTAGGGAGGACGAAAATGACCTAATTATTCATCCATTGCCACAAACACACCTAATGGATGCACAAGATTGGTTAAAAACCCTAATTGGACAAGAATATGCCTAGGGAGGACGAAAATGACCTAATTGGTCATCCAATGACACAAACACACCTATTGGATGCACAAGATTGGTTAAAAACCCTAATTGGACAAGAATAAGCCTAGGGAGGACGAAAATAACCAAATTGATCATCCAATGACACAAACACACCTATTGGATGCACAAGATTGGTTAAAAACCCTAATTGGACAAGAATAAGCCTAGGGAGGACGAAAATGACCTAAATGTTAATCTAATGACACAACTCAACTTATTGGATACACAAGATTGGTTAAAAACCCTAATTGGACAAGAATATGCCTAGGGAGGACGAAAATGACCTAAATGTTAATCCAATGACACAAATGAACTTATTGGATGCACAAGATTGGTTAAAAACCCTAATTGGACAAGAATAAGCCTAGGGAGGACGAAAATGACCTAAATGTTAATCCAATGACACAACTCAACTTATTGGATGCACAAGATTGGTTAAAAACCCTAATTGGACAAGAATAAGCCTAGGGAGGACGAAAATGACCTAATTGATCATCCAATGACACAAACACACCTATTGGATACACAAGATTGGTTAAAAACCCAAATTGGACAAGAATATGCCTAGAGAGGATGAAAATGACCTAAATGTTAATCCAATGACACAAATGAACTTATTGGATGCACAAGATTGGTTAAAAACCATAATTGGACAAGAATAAGCATAGGGAGGAGGAAAATGACTTAAATGTTAATCCAATGAAACAACTCAACTTAGTGGATGCACAAGATTGGTTAAACACCCTAATTGGACAAGAATAAGCCCAGGGAGGAAGAAAATTACCTAATTGATCATCCAATGACACAAACACACCTATTGGATGCACAAGATTGGTTAAAAACCCTAATTGGACAAGAATATGCCTAGGGAGGACGGAAATGACCTAATTGATCATCCAATGACACAAACACACCTATTGGATGCACAAGATTGGTTAAAAACCATAATTGGACAATAATATGCCTAGGGAGGACGATTATGACCTAAATATTAACTCAATGACACAAACAAACTTATTGGATGCACAAGATTGGTTAAAAACCCTAATTGGACAAGAATAAACCTAGGGAGGACGAAAATGACTTAATTGATCATCCAATGACACAAACACACCTATTGGATACACAAGATTGGTTAAAAACCCTAATTGGACAAGAATATGCCTAGGGAGGACGAAAATGACCTAATTGATCATCCAATGACACAAACACACCTATTGGATACACAAGATTGGTTAAAAACCCTAATTGGACAAGAATATGCCTAGGAAGGACGAAAATGACCTAAATGTTAATCCAATGACACAAATGAACTTATTGGATGCACAAGATTGGTTAAAAACCCTAATTGGACAAGAATAAGCCTAGGGAGGACGAAAATGACCTAATTGATCATCCAATGACACAAACACACCTATTGGATGCACAAGATTGGTTAAAAACCCTAATTGGACAAGAATATGCCTAGCGAGGATGAAAATGACCTAAATATTAATTCAATGACACAAACAAAGTTATTGGATGCACAAGATTGGTTAAAAACCCTAATTGGACAAGAATAAGCCTAGGGAAGACGAAAATGACCTAATTGATCATCCAATGACACAAACACACCTATTGAATGCACAAGATTGGTTAAAAACCCTAATTGGACAAGAATATGCCTAGGGAGGACGAAAATGACCTAAATATTAATTCGATGACACAAACAAAGTTATTGGATGCACAAGATTGGTTAAAAACCCTAATTGGACAAGAATAAGCCTAGGGAGGACGAAAATGACCTAATTGATCATCCAATGACACAAACACACCTATTGGATGCACAAGATTGGTTAAAAACCCTAATTGGACAAGAATAAGCCTAGAGAGGACCAAAATGACCTAATTGATCATCCAATGACACAAGCACACCTATTGGATGCACAAGATTGGTTAAAAACCCTAATTGGACAAGAATATGCCTAGGGAGGACGAAAATGACCTAAATGTTAATCCAATGACACAAATGAACTTATTGGATGCACAAGATTGGTTAAAAACCCTAATTGGACAAGAATAATTCTAGGGGGGACGAAAATGACCTAAATGTTAATCCAATGAAACAACTCTACTTATTGGATGCACAAGATTGGTTAAAAACCCTAATTGGACAAGAATAAGCCTAGGGAGGACGAAAATGACCTAATTGATCATCCAATGACACAAACACACCTATTGGATGCACAAGATTGGTTAAAAACCCTAATTGGACAAGAATATGCCTAGGGAGGACGAAAATGACCTAAATATTAATTCAATGAAACAAACATGTTAGACATATGTTCGTTTTTGATGTTATTGACAAGCATCCAATTTGAAATACATCTAACATTGTCAACTGAGAAAAATTTCAGGAACAACAAATTCAATCCTTCATACTCGAGACAATTGCTTGGAACTCAAGGAATCAACAAAATCTTGATGATCCATGAGCACATCGATTAGTACAATCGATTCTATAACAGGGTTGAATAAGTTTACAAAGTTTGGTGTTACCCAATCGATTAGCACAATCGATTTGTACATCCTTGAAGAAATCAAACGGGCTATCAATCGATTCTCCAAATCGATTGGTACACATATTGGAAAATAAATTGTACAAGTCAGAGAGCCAGTTTGCCACAAATCGATTAGGCACATCGATTGAGTGAATCACTAAGACTAAACTGATTGTTTAAATCGATTAGACAAATCGATTGACATTCTTACTGAAATTAAAATGTGCAAGTCAGTAGCACGTTTTGCAGGCAATCGATTTGGCAAATCGATTTCACATCTTTAATTTTGTTTTTGTCTACATCGATTGAAACAATCGATTGCTAATGTCCCAGAGCCAAACCTGTTTACTAAATCGATTAGGCCAATCGATTCACTAAAACAAGTTTCAAAATAACTTAGGTCTGGAACATACACAATCGATTACTACAATCTGTTTATATACATCTGTGTAATAAAAGTTGGTATCAATCGACTTGGTAAATCGATTGAATAACCCAACTGATGAAAAGTACTTCAGACTTAAGATCCACAATCGATTGGCACAATCGATTGACATAAAAGTTTTATAAACAGAGATGACTGAATGGTAAAATCGATTAAGCACATCGATGGTTTTGATCTCGTTGTTTGAACAAAACACATCAAGTCGATTCTGCAAATCGATTTAATTATATACTGTCATCAAAGTTTGAAGAACTACTTAAAATAATCGATTGAGTAAATCGATTAGAATGTGCAGTTTCAAGATTCAAGAAAAACAAGACTCGCGAAATCGATTAAGGAAATCGATTAACCAGCATTATGACTTTAATGAATCGATTGGATAAATCGATGCATATGTTGTTTTTCCTGAAACTATATAAACTGTTTTTCAGTCTCTTCTTCGAATATACAACAACGTACACATAACTTTCTGATATCTTTGTTTCTCACTGTGAAATAACTTTGAACATTACTTTTTCAGTCATGAAGATTCATCTTTCATGATCCACAAGAACTGAGAAAGATTGCTGGAGAAACAACTTTAGAGAAGAAGACTGCTGAAGAAATCTATGTGTAATTTCTGATTAGATACATCTGTAAACAAATTCTTGAAACAAATAACATTGAGAAATCCAGTCTTAACTGGTAGTTATCTTCTGTGATTGAGAGGTCTCATCAAGAAGAAACTTGACTGTAATCTTGGAAGAGTTTATGGGAGATAAACTCTGGGATTCAGGGAGATAAGAATAGAATAAGAAGAATCGTTTTAGATTGATAGGCGAGGAGCTGGAACATCTGTAAACGGATTCTGAGATATTCTATTGGAAAGGCCAAGATTGGATTTGATCTTGGGACTGGATGTAGGTCGTTCAACAACGGCTGAACCAGTATAAATCACTGCGTACAATCTTTCTTACCCTTATCTCTTTTTAATTTCTGCACTGTGTATTTGTCTGATATTGATTAAATGCTTGAATATCTTTCTGCATACTTTGATACTACATGAAAGAATGTTTCCAGCATGATTGTAAGTGAATAAATATCTTGAACAATAAACGTAACTGGTGCATCTCTCAATATATTCTTTGATCCATATACTTTGTGCATTCATTTGTATTGTAGTTTTGGGACCTTATTCTGATGCTTTGTTTAATAAATGTACGATTTGTTAAACTGCTGCGCATATCTCTAAAAATAGGTAATCTTCCGCATAATTTTCATTTAACAGAGGTTACTGGTACCAACACCAATGACACAAACACACCTATTGGATGCACAAGATTGGTTAAAAACCCTAATTGGACAAGAATATGCCTAGGGAGGACGAAAATGACCTAATTGATCATCCAATGACACAAACACACCTATTGGATGCACAAGATCGGTTAAAAACCCTAATTGGACTAGAATAAGCCTAGGGAGGACGAAAATGATCTAATTGCTCATCCAATGACACAAACACACCTATTGGATGCACAAGATTGGTTAAAAACTCTAATTGGACAAGAATATGCCTAGGGAGGACGAAAATGACCTAATTGATCATCCAATGACACAAACACACCTATTGGATGCACAAGATTGGTTAAAAACCATAATTGGACAAGAATAAGCCTAGGGAGGACGAAAATAACCTAATTGATCATCCAATGACACAAACACACCTATTGGATGCACAAGATTGGTTAAAAACCCTAATTGGACAAGAATATGCCTAGGGAGGACGAAAATGACCTAAATATTAATTCAATGACACAAACAAACTTATTGGATGCACAAGATTGGTTAAAAACCCTAATTGGACAAGAATAAGCCTAGGGAGGACGAAAATGACCTAATTGATCATCCAATGGTACAAACACACATATTGGATGCACAAGATTGGTTAAAAACCTTAGTTGGACAAGAACATGCCTACGGAGGACGAAAATGACCTAATTAATCATCCAATGACACTAATGAACTTATTGGATGCACAAGATTTGTTAAAAACCCTAATTGGACAAGAATAAGCCTAGGGAGGACGAAAATGACCTAATTGATCATCCAATGACACGAACACACCTATTGGATGCACAAGATTGGTTAAAAACCCTAACTGAACAAGAATATGCCTAGGGAGGACGAAAGTGACCTAATTGATCATCCAATGACACAAACACACCTATTGGATGCACAAGATTGGTTAAAAACCCTAATTGGACAAGAATAAGCCTAGGGAGGACGAAAATGACCTAATTGATCATCCATTGCCACAAACACATCAATTGGATGCACAAGATTGGTTAAAAACCCTAATTGGACAAGAATAAGCCTAGGGAGGACGAAAATGACCTAATTGATCATCCAATGACACAAACACACCTATTGGATGCACAAGATTGGTTAAAAACCCTAATTGGACAAGAATAAGCCTAGGGAGGACGAAAATGACCTAATTGATCATCCATTGCCACAAACACAATTATTGGATGCACAAGATTGGTTAAAAACCCTAATTGGACAAGAATATGCCTAGGGAGGACGAAAATGACCTAATTGATCATCCAATGACACAAACACACCTATTGGATGCACAAGATTGGTTAAAAACCCTAATTGGACAAGAATATGCCTAAGGAGGACGAAAATGACCTAATTGATCATCCAATGACACAAACACACCTATTGGATGCACAAGATTGGTTTAAAACCCTAATTGGACAAGAATATGCCTAGGGAGGACGAAAATGACCTAATTGATCATCCAATCACACAAATGAACGTATTGGATGCACAAGATTGGTTAAAAACCCTAATTGGACAAGAATATGCCTAGGGAGGACGAAAATGACCTAATTGATCATCCAATGACACAAACACACCTATTGGATGCACAAGATTGGTTAAAAACCCTAATTGGACAAGAATATGCCTAGGGAGGACGAAAATGACCTAATTGATCATCCAATGACACAAACACACCTATTGGATGCACAAGATTGGTTAAAAACCCTAATTGGACAAGAATAAGCGTAGGGAGAACGAAAATGACCTAAATGTTAATCCAATGACACAACTCAACTTATTGGATGCACAAGATTGGTTAAAAACCCTAATTGGACAAGAATAAGCCTAGGGAGGACGAAAATGACCTAATTGATCATCCAATGACACAAACACACCTATTGGAGCACAAGATTGGTTAAAAACCCTAATTGGACAAGAATATGCCTAGGGAGGACGAAAATGACCTAATTGGTCATCCAATGACACAAACACACCTATTGGATGCACAAGATTGGTTAAAAACCCTAATTGGACAACAATAAGCCTAGGGAGGACGAAAATAACCTAATTGATCATCCAATGACACAAACACACCTATTGGATGCACAAGATTGGTTAAAAACCATAATTGGACAAGAATATGCCTAGGGAGGACGAAAATGACCTAAATGTTAATCGAAGGACACAAATGAACTTATTGGATGCACAAGATTGGTTAAAAACCCTAATTGGACAAGAATAAGCCTAGGGAGGACGAAAATGACCTAAATGTTAATCCAATGACACAACTCAACTCATTGGATGCACAAGATGGGTTAAAAACCCTAATTGGACAAGAATAAGCCTAGGGAGTACGAAAATGACCTAATTGATCATCCAATGACACAAACACACCTATTGGATTCACAAGATCGGTTAAAAACCCTAATTGGACAAGAATAAGCCTAGGGAGGACGAAAATGACCTAAATGTTAATCCAATGACACAACTCAACTTATTGGATGCACAAGATTGGTTAAAAACCCTAATTGGACAAGAATAAGCCTAGGGAGGACGAAAATGACCTAATTGATCATCCAATGACACAAACACACCTATTGGATGCACAAGATTGGTTAAAAACCCTAATTGGACAAGAATATGTCTAGGGAGGACGAAAATGACCTAAATGTTAATCCAATGACACAAACAAACTTATTGGATGCACAAGATTGGTTAAAAACCCTAATTGGACAAGAATAAGCCTAGGGAGGACGAAAATGACCTAAATGTTAATCCAATGAAACAACTCAACTTATTGGATGCACAAGATTGGTTAAAAACCCTAATTGGACAAGAATAAGCTTAGGGAGGACGAAAATGACCTAATTGATCATCCAAGGACACAAACACACCTATTGGATACACAAGATTGGTTAAAAACCCTAATTGGACAAGAATATGCCTAGGGAGGATGAAAATGACCTAAAGTTAATCCTATGACACAAATGAACTTATTGGATGCACAAGATTGGTTAAAAACCCTAATTGGACAAGAATAAGCCTAGGGAGGACGAAAATGACCTAAATGTTAATCCAATGAAACAACTCAACTTATTGGATGCACAAGATTGGTTAAAAACCCTAATTGGACAAGAATAAGCCCAGGGAGGACGAAAATGACCTAATTGATCATCCAATGACACAAACACACCTATTGAATGCACAAGATTGGTTAAAAATCGTAATTGGACAAGAATATGCCTAGAGAGGACGGAAATGACCTAATTGATCATCCAATGACACAAACAGACCTATTGGATACACAAGATTGGTTAAAAACCCTAATTGGACAAGAATATGCCTAGGGAGGACGAAAATGACCTAAATGTTAATCCAATGACACAAATGAACTTATTGGATGCACAAGATTGGTTAAAAACCCTAATTGGACAAGAATAAGCCTAGGGAGGACGAAAATGACCTAAATGTTAATCCAATGAAACAACTCAACTTATTGGATGCACAAGATTGGTTAAAAACCCTAATTGGACAAGAATAAGCCAAGGGAGGACGAAAATGACCTAATTGATCATCCAATGACACAAACACACCTATTGGATGCACAAGATTGGTTAAAAATCCTAATTGGACAAGAATATGCCTAGGGAGGACGAAAATGACCTAATTGATCATCCAATGACACAAACACACCTATTGGATGCACAAGACTGGTTAAAAACCATAATTGGACAAGAATATGCCTAGGGAGGACGAATATGACCTAAATGTTAATCCAATAACACAAATGAACTTATTGGATGCACAAGATTGGTTAAAAACCCTAATTGGACAAGAATAAGCCTAGGGAGGACAAAAATGACCTAATTGATCATCCAATGACACAAACACACCTATTGGATGCACAAGATTGGTTAAAAACCCTAATTGGAAAAGAATAAGCCTAGGGAGGACGAAAATGACCTAATTGATCATCCAATGACTAAAACACACCTATTGGATGCACAAGATTGGTTAAAAACCCTAATTGGACAAGAATAAGCCTAGGGAGGACGAAAATGACCTAATTGATCATCCAATGACACAAACACACCTATTGGATGCACAAGATTGGTTAAAAACCCTAATTGGACAAGAATATGCCTAGGGAGGACGAAAATGACCTAAATATTAATTCAATGACACAAACAAACTTATTTGAGGCACAAGATTGGTTAAAAACCCTAATTGGCCAAGAATAAGCCTAGGGAGGACGAAAATGACCTAATTGATCATCCAATGACACAAACACACCTATTGGATGCACAAGATTGGTTAAAAACCCTAATTGGACAAGAATAAGCCTAGGGAGGACGAAAATGACCTAATTGATCATCCAATGACACAAACACACCTATTGGATACACAAGATTGGTTAAAAACCCTAATTGGACAAGAATATGCCTAGGGAGGACGAAAAGGACCTAAATGTTAATCCAATGAAACAACTCAACTTATTGGATCCACAAGATTGGTTAAAAACCCTAATTGGACAAGAATAAGCCTAGAGAGGACGAAAATGACCTAATTGATCATCCAATGACACAAACACAACTATTGGATCCACAAGATTGGTTAAAAACCCTAATTGGACAAGAATATGCCTAGGGAGGACGAAAATGACCTAATTATTAATTCAATGAAACAAACAAAGTTATTGGATGCACAAGATTGGTTTAAAACCCTAATTGGACAAGAATAAGCCTTGGGAGGACGAAAATGACCTAATTGATCATCCAATGACACAAACACACCTATTGGATGCACAAGATTGGTTAAAAACCCTAATTGGACAAGAATAAGCCTATGGAGGACGAAAATGACCTAATTGATCATCCAGTGACACAAACACACCTATTGGATGCACAAGATTGGTTCAAAACCCTAGTTGGAGAAGAATATGCCAAGGGGGGAAGAAAATGACCTAATTGATCATCCAATGACACAAATGAACTTATAGGATGCACAAGATTGGTTAAAAACCCTAATTGGACAAGAATAAGCCTAGGGAGGACGAAAATGACCTAATTGATCATCCAATGACACAAACACACCTATTGGATGCACAAGATTGGTTAAAAACCCTAATTGGACAAGAATATGCCTAGGGAGGACGAAAATGACCTAAATATTAATTCAATGACACAAACAAACTTATTGGATGCACAAGATTGGTTAAAAACCCTAATTGGACAAGAATAAGCCTAGGGAGGAAGAAAATGACCTAATTGATTATCCAATGACACAAACACACCTATTGGAAGCACAAGATTGGTTAAAAACCCTAATTGGACAAGAATATGCCTAGGGAGGACGAAAATGACCTAAATGTTAATCCAATGACACAAATGAACTTATTGGATGCACAAGATTGGTTAAAAACCCTAATTGGACAAGAATAAGCCTAGGGAGGACGAAAATGACCTAATTGATCATTCAATGACACAAACACACCTATTGGATGCACAATATTGGTTAAAAACCCTAATTGGACAAGAATATGCCTAGGGAGGACGAAAATGACCTAAATATTAATTCAATGACATAAACAAACTTATTGGATGCAAAAGATTGGTTAAAAACCCTAATTGGACAAGAATAAGCCTAGGGAGGACGAAAATGACTTAATTGATCATCCAATGTCACAAACACACCTATTGGAAGCACAAGATTGGTTAAAAACCCTAATTGGACAAGAATATGCCTAGGGAGGACGAAAATGACCTAAATGTTAATCCAATGACACAAATGAACTTATTGGATGCACAAGATTGGTTAAAAACCCTAATTGGACAAGAATAAGCCTAGGGAGGACGAAAATGACCTAATTGATCATCCAATGACACAAACAAACCTATTGGGTGCACAAGATTGGATAAAAACCCTAATTGGACAAGAATATGCCTAGGGAGGAGGAAAATTACCTAAATATTAATTCAATGACACAAACAAAGTTATTGGATGCACAAGATTGGTTAAAAACCCTAATTGGACAAGAATAAGCCTAGGGAGGACGAAAATGACCTAATTGATCATCCAATGACATAAACACACCTATTGGATGCACAAGATTGGTTAAAAACCCTAATTGGACAAGAATAAGCCTAGGGAGGACGAAAATGACCTAATTGATCATCCAATGACACAAACACACCTATTGGATGCACAAGATTGGTTAAAAACCCTAATTGGACAAGAATATGCCTAGGGAGGTAGAAAATGACCTAAATATTAATTTAATGACACAAACAAAGTTATTGGATGCACAAGATTGGTTAAAAACCCTAATTGGACATGAATAAGCCTAGGGAGGACGAAAATGACCTAATTGATCATCCAATGACACAAACACACCTATTGGATGCAAAAGATTGGTTAAAAATCCTAATTGGACAAGATGATGCCTAGGGAGGACGAAAATGACCTAAATGTTAATCCAATGACACAAATGAACTTATTGGATGCACAAGATTGGTTAAAAACCCTAATTGGACAAGAATAAGCCTAGGGAGGACGAAAATGACCTAAATGTTAATCGAATGACACAACTCAACTTATTGGATGCACAAGATTGGTTAAAAACCCTAATTGGACAAGAATAAGCCTAGGAAGACGAAAATGACCTAATTGATCATCCAATGACACAAACACACCTATTGGATGCACAAGATCGGTTAAAAACCCTAATTGGACAAGAATAAGCCTAGGGAGGACGAAAATGACCTAATTGATCATCCAATGACACAAACACACCTATTGGATGCACAAGATTGGTTAAAAACCCTAATTGGACAAGAATATGCCTAGGGAGGACGAAAATGACCTAAATGTTAATCCAATGACACAAATGAACTTATTGGATGCACAAGATTGGTTAAAAACCCTAATTGGACAAGAATAAGCCTAGGGAGGACGAAAATGACCTAAATGTTAATCCAATGAAACAACTCAACTTATTGGATGCACAAGATTGGTTAAAAACCCTAATTGGACAAGAATAAGCATAGGGAGGACGAAAATGACCTAATTGATCATCCAATGACACAAACACACCTATTGGATGCAGAAGATTGGTTAAAAACCCTAGTTGGACAAGAATATGCCTAGGGAGGACGAAAATGACCTAAATATTAATTCAATGAAACAAACAAACTTATTGGATGTACAAGATTGGTTTAAAACCCTAATTGGACAAGAATAAGCCTAGGGAGGACGAAAATGACCTAATTGATCATCCAATGACACAAACACACCTATTGGATGCACAAGATTGGTTAAAAACCCTAATTGGACAAGAATAAGCCTAGGGAGGACGAAAATGACCTAATTGATCATTCAAAGACACAAACACACCTATTGGATGCACAAGATTGGTTAAAAACCCTAATTGGACAAGAATATGCCTAGGGAGGACGAAAATGACCTAAATGTTAATCCAATGACACAAATGAACTTATTGGATGCACAAGATTGGTTAAAAACCCTAATTGGACAAGAATATACCTAGGGAGGACGAAAATGACCTAAATATTAATTCAATGACACAAACAAACTTATTGGATGCACAAGATTGGTTAAAAACCCTAATTGGACAAGAATAAGCCTAGGGAGGACAAAAATGACCTAATTGATTATCCAATGACACAACCACACCTATTGGATGCACAAGATTGGTTAAAAACCCTAATTGGACAAGAATATGCCAAGGGAGGACGAAAATGACCTAAATGTTAATCCAATAACACAAATGAACTTATTGGATGCACAAGATTGGTTAAAAACCCTAATTGGACATGAACATGCCTAGGGAGGACGAAAATGACCTAAATGTTAATCCAATGACACAAATGAACTTATTGGATGCACAAGATTGGTTAAAAACCCTAATTGGACAAGAATAAGCCTAGGGAGGACGAAAATGACCTAAATGTTAATCCAATGACACAACTCAACTTATTGGATGCACAAGATTGGTTAAAAACCCTAATTAGACAAGAATAAGCCTAAGGAGGACGAAAATGACCTAATTGATCATCCAATGACACAAACACACCTATTGGATGCACAAGATTGGTTAAAAACCCTAATTTGACAAGAATATGCCTAGGGAGGACGAAAATGACCTAAATGTTAATCCAATGACACAAATGAACTTATTGGATGTACATGATTGGTTAAAAACCCTAATTGGACAAGAATAAGCCTAGGGAGGACGAAAATGACCTAATTGATCATCCAATGACACAAACACACCTATTGGATGCACAAGATTGGTTAAAAACCCTAATTGGACAAGAATATGCCTAGGGAGGACGAAAATGACCTAAATATTAATTCAATGACACAAACAAACTTATCGGATGCACAATATTGGATAAAAACCTTAATTGGACAAGAATAAGCCTAGGGAGGATGAAAATGACCTAATTGATTATCCAATGACACAAACACACCTATTGGATGCACAAGATTGGTTAAAAACCCTAATTGGACAAGAATAAGCCTAGGGAGGACGAAAATGACCTAATTGATCATCCATTGCCACAAACACACCTATTGGATGCACAAGATTGGTTAAAAACCCTAATTGGACAAGAATATGCCTAGGGAGGACGAAAACGACCAAAATATTAATTCAATGACACAAACAAACTTATTGGATGCACAAGATTGGTTAAAAACCGTAATTGGACAAGAATAAGCCTAGGGAGGACGAAAATGACCTAATTGATCATCCAATGACACAAACACACCTATTGGATGCACAAGATTGGTAAAAAAAACCCTAATTGGACAAGAATAAGTCTACGGAGGATGAAAATGACCTAATTGATCATCCAATGACACAAACACACCTATTGGATGCACAAGATTGGTTAAAAACCCTAATTGGACAAGAATAAGCCTAGGGAGGACGAAAATGACCTAAATGTTAATTTAATGACACAAACGAACTTATTGGATGCACAACATTGGTTTAAAACCCTAATTGGACAAGAATAAGCCTAGGGAGGACGAAAATGACCTAATTGATCATCCAATGACACAAACACACCTATTGGATGCACAAGATTGGTTAAAAACCCTAATTGGACAAGAATAAGCCTAGGGAGGAAGAAAATGACCTAATTGATCATCCAATGACACAAACACACCTATTGGATGCACAAGATTGGTTAAAAACCCTAATTGGACAAGAATAAGACTAGGAAGGACGAAAATGACCTAATTGATCATCCATTGCCACAAACACACCTATTAGATGCACAAGATTGGTTAAAAACCCTAATTGGACAAGAATATGCCTAGGGAGGACGAAAATGACCTAATTGATCATCCAATGACACAAACACACCTATTGGATGCACAAGATTGGTTAAAAACCCTAATTGGACAAGAATAAGCCTAGGGAGGACGAAAATGACCTAAATGTTAATCCAATGACACAACTCAACTTATTGGATGCACAAGATTGGTTAAAAACCTTAATTGGACAAGAATAAGCCTAGGGAGGACGAAAATGACCTAATTGATCATCCAAAGACACAAACACACCTATTGGATACACAAGATTGGTTAAAAACCCAAATTGGACAAGAATATGCCTAGAGAGGACGAAAATGACCTAAATGTTAATCCAATGACACAAATGAACTTATTGGATGCACAAGATTGGTTAAAAACCATAATTGGACAAGAATAAGCATAGGGAGGAGGAAAATGACCTAAATGTTAATCCAATGAAACAACTCAACTTAGTGGATGCACAAGATTGGTTAAACACCCTAATTGGACAAGAATAAGCCCAGGGAGGAAGAAAATGACCTAATTGATCATCCAATGACACAAACACACCTATTGGATGCACAAGATTGGTTAAAAACCCTAATTGGACAAGAATATGCCTAGGGAGGACGGAAATGACCTAATTGATCATCCAATGACACAAACACACCTATTGGATGCACAAGATTGGTTAAAAACCATAATTGGACAATAATATGCCTAGGGAGGACGAAAATGACCTAAATATTAACTCAATGACACAAACAAACTTATCGGATGCACAAGATTGGTTAAAAACCCTAATTGGACAAGAATAAACCTAGGGAGGACGAAAATGACTTAATTGATCATCCAATGACACAAACACACCTATTGGATACACAAGATTGGTTAAAAACCCTAATTGGACAAGAATATGCCTAGGGAGGACGAAAATGACCTAAATGTTAATCCAATGACACAAATGAACTTATTGGATGCACAAGATTGGTTAAAAACCCTAATTGGACAAGAATAAGCCTAGGGAGGACGAAAATGACCTAAATGTTAATCCAATGAAACAACTCAACTTATTGGATGCACAAGATTGGTTAAAAACACTAATTGGACAAGAATAAGCCTAGGGAGGACGAAAATGACCTAATTGATCATCCAATGACACAAACACACCTATTGGATGCACAAGATTGGTAAAAAAACCCTAATTGGACAAGAATATACATAGGGAGGACGAAAATGACCTAAATATTAATTCAACGAAACAAACAAACTTATTGGATGCACAAGATTGGTTAAAAACCCTAATTGGAAAAGAATAAGCCTAGGGAGGACGAAAATGATTTAATTGATCATCAAATGACACAAACACACCTATTGGATGCACAAGATTGGTTAAAAACCCTAATTGGACAAGAATA
>JBBPBR010001470.1:0-15805 GCA_037974775.1 Cicer pinnatifidum | reverse complement strand
TCCAATAGGTGTGTTTGTGTCATTTGATGATCAATTAGGTCATTTTCGTCCTCCCTAGGCTTATTCTTGTCCAATTAGGGTTTTTAACCAATCTTGTGCATCCAATAAGTTTGTTTGTTTCATTGAATTAATATTTAGGTCATTTTCGTCCTCCCTAGGCATATTCTTGTCCAATTAGGATTTTTAACCAATCTTGTGCATCCAATAGGTGTGTTTGTGTCATTGGATGATCAATTAGGTCATTTTCGTCCTCCCTAGGCTTATTCTTGTCCAATTAGGGTTTTTAACCAATCTTGTGCATCCAATAAGTTGAGTTGTTTCATTGGATTAACATTTAGGTCATTTTCGTCCACCCTAGGCTTATTCTTGTCCAATTAGGGTTTTTAACTAATCTTGTGCATCCAATAAGTTGAGTTGTTTCATTGGATTAACATTTAGGTCATTTCGTCCTCCCTAGGCTTATTCTTGTCCAATTAGGGTTTTTAACCAATCTTGTGCATCCAATAATTTCATTTGTGTCATTGGATTAACATTTAGGTCATTTTCGTCCTCCCTAGGCATATTCTTGTCCAATTAGGGTTTTTAACCAATCTTGTGTATCCAATAGGTGTGTTTGTGTCATTGGATGATCAATTAAGTCATTTTCGTCCTCCCTAGGTTTATTCTTGTCCAATTACGGTTTTTTACCAATCTTGTGCATCCAATAAGTTTGTTTGTGTCATTGAGTTAATATTTAGGTCATTTTCGTCCTCCCTAGGCATATTATTGTCCAATTATGGTTTTTAACCAATCTTGTGCATCCAATAGGTGTGTTTGTGTCATTGGATGATCAATTAGGTCATTTCCGTCCTCCCTAGGCATATTCTTTTCCAATTAGGGTTTTTAACCAATCTTGTGCATCCAATAGGTGTGTTTGTGTCATTGGATGATCAATTAGGTCATTTTCTTCCTCCCTGGGCTTATTCTTGTCCAATTAGGGTGTTTAACCAATCTTGTGCATCCACTAAGTTGAGTTGTTTCATTGGATTAACATTTAGGTCATTTTCCTCCTCCCTATGCTTATTCTTGTCCAATTATGGTTTTTAACCAATCTTGTGCATCCAATAAGTTCATTTGTGTCATTGGATTAACATTTAGGTCATTTTCGTCCTCTCTAGGCATATTCTTGTCCAATTTGGGTTTTTAACCAATCTTGTGTATCCAATAGGTGTGTTTGTGTCATTGGATGATCAATTAGGTCATTTTCGTCCTCCCTAGGCTTATTCTTATCCAATTAGGGTTTTTAACCAATCCTGTGCATCCAATAAGTTGAGTTGTGTCATTGGATTAACATTTAGGTCATTTTCGTCCTCCCTAGGCTTATTCTTGTCCAATTAGGGTTTTTAACCAATCTTGTGCATCCAATAGGTGTGTTTGTGTCATTGGATGATCAATTAGGTCATTTTCGTCCTCCCTATGCTTATTCTTGTCCAATTATGGTTTTTAACCAATCTTGTGCATCCAATAACTTTGTTTGTGTCATTGAATTAATATTTAGGTCATTTTCGTCCTCCCTAGGCATATTCTTGTTCAATTAGGGTTTTTAACCAATCTTGTGCATCCAATAGGTGTGTTTGTGTCATTTGATGATCAATTAGGTCATTTTCGTCCTCCCTAGGCTTATTCTTGTCCAATTAGGGTTTTTAACCAATCTTGTGCATCCAATAAGTTTGTTTGTTTCATTGAATTAATATTTAGGTCATTTTCGTCCTCCCTATGCTTATTTTTGTCCAATTAGTGTTTTTAACCAATCTTGTGCATCCAATAAGTTGAGTTGTTTCATTGGATTAACATTTAGGTCATTTTCGTCCTCCCTAGGCTTATTCTTGTCCAATTAGGGTTTTTAACCAATCTTGTGCATCCAATAAGTTCATTTGTGTCATTGGATTAACATTTAGGTCATTTTCGTCCTCCCTAGGCATATTCTTGTCCAATTAGGGTTTTTAACCAATCTTGTGTATCCAATAGGTGTGTTTGTGTCATTGGATGATCGAATTATGTCATTTTCGTCCTCCCTAGGCTTATTCTTGTGCAATTAGGGTTTTTAACCAATCTTGTGCATCCAATAGGTGTGTTTGTGCCATTGGATGATCAATTAGGTCATTTTCGTCCTCCCTAGGCTTATTATTGTCCAATTAGGGTTTTTAACCAATCTTGTGCATCCAATAGGTGTGTTTGTGTCATTGAATTAATATTTAGGTCATTTTCGTCCTCCCTAGGCATATTCTTGTCCAATTAGGGTTTTTAACCAATCGTGTGCATCCAATAGGTGTGTTTGTGTCATTTGATGATCTATTAGGTAACTTTCGTCCTCCCTAGACTTATTCTTGTCCAATTAGGGTTTTTAAGCAATCTTGTGCCTCCAATAAGTTTGTTTGTTTCATAGAATTAATATTTAGGTCATTTTCGTCCTCCCTAAGCATATTCTTGTCCAATTAGGGTTTTAACCAATCTTGTGCATCTAATAGGTGTGTTTGTGTCATTGGATGATCAATTAGGTCATTTTCGTCCTCCCTAGGCTTATTCTTGTCCAATTAGGGTTTTTAACCAATCTTGTGCATCCAATAAGTTGAGTTGTTTCATTGGATTAACATTTAGGTCATTTTCGTCCTCCCTAGGCTTATTCTTGTCCAATTAGGGTTTTTAACCAATCTTGTGCATCCAATAAGTTTGTTTGTTTCATTGAATTAATATTTAGGTCATTTTCGTCCTCCCTATGCTTATTTTTGTCCAATTAGGGTTTTTAACCAATCTTGTGCATCCAATAAGTTGAGTTGTTTCATTGGATTAACATTTAGGTCATTTTCGTCCTCCCTAGGCTTATTCTTGTCCAATTAGGGTTTTTAACCAATCTTGTGCATCCAATAAGTTCATTTGTGTCATTGGATTAACATTTAGGTCATTTTCGTCCTCCCTAGGCATATTCTTGTCCAATTAGGGTTTTTAACCCATCTTGTGTATCCAATAGGTGTGTTTGTGTCATTGGATGATCGAATTAGGTCATTTTCGTCCTCCCTAGGCATATTCTTGTCCAATTACGGTTTTTAACCAATCGTGTGCATACAATAGGTTTGTTTGTGTCATTTGATGATCTATTAGGTCATTTTCGTCCTCCCTAGATTTATTCTTGTCCAATTAGGGTTTTTAAGCAATCTTGTGCCTCCAATAAGTTTGTTTGTTTCATAGAATTAATATTTAGGTCATTTTCGTCCTCCCTAGGCATATTCTTGTCCAATTAGGGTTTTTAACCAATCTTGTGCATCTAATAGGTGTGTTTGTGTCATTGGATGATCAATTAGGTCATTTTCGTCCTCCCTAGGCTTATTCTTGTCCAATTAGGGTTTTTAACCAATCTTGTGCATCCAATAAGTTGAGTTGTGTCATTGGATTAACATTTAGGTCATTTTCATCCTCCCTAGGCATATTCTTGTCCAATTAGGGTTTTTAACCAATCTTGTGCATCCAATAGGTGTGTTTGTGTCATTGGATGATCAATTAGGTCATTTTCGTCCTCCCTAGGCTTATTCTTGTCCAATTAGGGTTTTTAACCAATCTTGTGCCTCCAATACGTTCATTTGTGTCATTGGATTAACATTTAGGTCATTTTCGTCCTCCCTAGGTATTATCTTGTCCAATTAGAGTTTTAGAACAATCTTGTGCGTCCAATAGGTGTGTTTGTGTCATTGGATGATCAATTAGGTCATTTTCGTCCTCCCTAGACTTATTCTTGTCCAATTAGGGTTTTGAACCAATCTTGTACATCTAATAAGTTCATTTGTGTCATTGGATTAACATTTAGGTGATTTTCGTCCTCCCTAGGCATATTCTTGTCCAATTAGGGTTTTTAACCCATCTTGTGCATCCAATAGGTGTGTTTGTGTCATTGGATGATCAATTAGGTCATTTTCGTCCTCCCTAGGCTTATTCTTGTCCAATTAGGGTTTTTAACCAATCTTGTGCATCCAATAAGTTGAGTTGTGTCATTGGATTAACATTTAGGTCATTTTCGTCCTCCCGAGGCTTATTCTTGTCCAATTAGGGTTTTTAACCAATCTTGTGCATCCAATAAGTTCATTTGTGTCATTGGATTAACATTTAGGTCATTTTCGTCCTCCCTAGGCATATTCTTGTCCAATTAGAGTTTTAGACCAATCTTGTGCATCCAATAGGTGTGTTTGTGTCATTGGATGATCAATTAGGTTATTTTCGTCCTCCTTAGGCTTATTCTTGTCCAATTAGGGTTTTTAACTAATCTTGTGCATCCAATAAGTTCATTTGTGTCATTGGATGATCAATTAAGTCATCTTCGTCCTCCCTAGGCATATTCTTGTCCAATTAGGGTTTTTAACCAATCTTGTGCATCCAATAGGTGTGTTTGTGTCATTGGATGATCAATTAGGTCATTTTCGTCCTCCCAAGGCTTATTCTTGTCCAATTAGGGTTTTTAACCAATCTTGTGCATCCAATAAGTTCATTTGTGTCATTGGATTAACATTTAGGTCATTTTCGTCCTCCCTAGGCATATTCTTGTCCAATTAGGGTTTTTAACCAATCTTGTGCATCCAATAGGTGTGTTTGTGTCATTGGATGATCAATTAGGTTATTTTCGTCCTCCCTATGCTTATTCTTGTCCAATTAGGGCTTTTAACCAATCTTGTGCATCCAATAGGTGTGTTTGAGTCATTGGATGACCAATTAGTTCATTTTCGTACCTCCTAGGCATATTCTTGTCCAATTAGGGTTTTTAACCAATCTTGTGCATCCAATAGGTGTGTTTGTGGCAATGGATGATCAATTAGGTCATTTTCGTCCTCCCTAGGCTTATTCTTGTCCAATTAGGGTTTTTAACCAATCTTGTGCATCCAATAGGTGAGTTTGTGTCATTGGATTAACATTTAGGTCATTTTCGTCCTCCCTAGGCTTATTCTTGTCCAATTAGGGTTTTTAACCAATCTTGTGCATCCAATAAGTTTGTTTATGTCATTGAATTAATATTTAGGTCATTTTCGTCCTCCCTAGGCATCATCTTTTCCAATTAGGGTTTTTAACCAATCTTTTGCATCCAATAGGTGTGTTTGTGTCATTGGATGATCAATTAGGTCATTTTCGTCCTCCTTAGGCTTATTCCTGTCCAATTAGGGTTTTTAACCAATCTTGTGCATCCAATAAGTTTGTTTGTGACATTGAATTAATATTTAGGTCATTTTCGTCCTCCCTAGGCATATTCTTGTCCAATTAGGGTTTTTAACCAATCTTGTGCATCCAATAGGTGTGTTTGTGTCATTGGATGATCAATTAGGTCATTTTCGTCCTCCCTAGGCTTATTCTTGTCCAATTAGGGTTTTTAACCAATCTTGTGCATCCAATAAGTTCATTTGTGTCATTGGATTAACATTTAGGTCATTTTCCTCCTCCCTAGGCTTATTCTTGTCCAATTAGGGTTGTTAACCAATCTTGTGCATCCAATAAGTTCATTTGTGTCATTGGATTAACATTTAGGTCATTTTCGTCCTCCCTAGGCATATTCTTGTCCAATTAGGGTTTTTAACCAATCTTGTGTATCCAATAGGTGTGTTTGTGTCATTGGATGATCAATTAGGTCATTTTCGTCCTCCATATGCTTATTCTTGTCCAATTAGGGTTTTTAACCAATCTTGTGCCTCCAATAGGTGTGTTTGTGTCATTGGATGATCAATTAGGTCATTTTCGTCCTCCCTAGGGTTATTATTGTCCAATTAGGGTTTTTAACCAATCTTGTGCATCCAATAAGTTCATTTGTGTCATTGGATTAACATTTAGGTCATTTTCGTCCTCCCTAGACTTATTCTTGTCCAAATAGGGTTTTTAACCAATCTTGTGCATCCAATAACTTTGTATGTGTCATTGAATAAATATTTAGGTCATTTTCGTCCTCCCTAGGCATATTCTTGTCCAATTAGGGTTTTTAACCAATCTTGTGCATCCAATAGGTGTGTTTGTGTCATTTGATGATCAATTAGGTCATTTTCGTCCTCCCTAGGCTTATTCTTGTCCAATTAGGGTTTTTAACCAATCTTGTGCATCCAATAAGTTTGTTTGTTTCATTGAAATAATATTTAGGTCATTTTCGTCCTCCCTAGGCATATTCTTGTCCAATTAGGGTTTTTAACCAATCTTGTGCATCCAATAGGTGTGTTTGTGTCATTTGATGATCAATTAGGTCATTTTCGTCCTCCCTAGGCTTATTCTTGTCCAATTAGGGTTTTTAACCAATCTTGTGCATCCAATAAGTTTGTATGTTTCATTGAATTAATATTTAGGTCATTATCGTCCTCCCTAGGCATATTATTGTCCAATTAGGGTTTTTAACCAATCTTGTGCGTCCAATAGGTTTGTTTGTGTCATTGGATGATCAATTAGGTCATTTTCGTCCTCCCTAGGCATATTCTTGTCCAATTAGGGTTTTTAACCAATCTTGTGCATCCAATAGGTGTGTTTGTGTCATTGGATGATCAATTAGGTCATTTTCGTCCTCCCTGGGCTTATTCTTGTCCAATTAGGGTGTTTAACCAATCTTGTGCACCCACTAAGTTGAGTTGTTTCATTGGATTAACATTTAGGTCATTTTCCTCCTCCCTATGCTTATTCTTGTCCAATTAGGGTTTTTAACCAATCTTGTGCATCCAATAAGTTCATTTGTGTCATTGGATTAACATTTAGGTCATTTTCGTTCTATGTAGGCATATTCTTGTCCAATTAGGGTATTTAACCAATCTTGTGTATCCAATAGGTGTGTTTGTGTCATTGGATGATCAATTAGGTAATTTTCGTCCTCCCTAGGCTTATTCTTGTCCAATTAGGGATTTTAACCAATCTTGTGCATCCAATAAGTGGAGTTGTGTCATTGGATTAACATTTAGGTCCTTTTCATCCTCCCTAGGCTTATTCTTGTCCAATTAGGGTTTTTAACCAATCTTGTGCATCCAATAGGTGTGTTTGTGTCATTGGATGATCAATTAGGTCATTTTCGTCCTCCCTATGCTTATTCTTGTCCAATTAGGGTTTTTAACCAATCTTGTGCATCCAATAAGTTCATTTGTGTCATTGGATTAACATTTAGGTCATTTTCGTCCTCTCTAGGCATATTCTTTTCCAATTTGGGTTTTTAACTAATCTTGTGTATCCAATAGGTGTGTTTGTGTCATTGGATGATCAATTAGGTCATTTTTGTCCTCCCTAGGCTTATTCTTGTCCAATTAGGGTTTTTAACCAATCTTGTGCATCCAATAAGTTGAGTTGTGTCATTGGATTAACATTTAGGTCATTTTCGTCCTCCCTAGGCATATTCTTGTCCAATTAGGGTTTTTAACCAATCTTGTGTATCCAATAGGTGTGTTTGTGTCATTGGATGATCAATTAGGTCATTTTCGTGCTCCCTAGGCTTATTCTTGTCCAATTAGGGTTTTTAACCAATCTTGTGCATCCAATAGGTGGGTTTGTGTCATTGGATGATCAATTAGGTCATTTTCGTCCTCCCTAGGCTTATTCTTGTCCAATTAGGGTTTTTAACCAATCTTGTGCATCCAATAACTTTGTTTGTGTCATTGAATTAATATTTAGGTCATTTTGCTCCTCCCTAGGCATATTCTTGTCCAATTAGGGTTTTTAACCAATCTTGTGCATCCAATAGGTGTGTTTGTGTCATTGGATGATCAATTAGGTCATTTTCGTCCTCCCTAGGCTTATTCTTGTCCAATTAGGGTTTTTAACCAATCTTGTGCATCCAATAACTTTGTTTGTGTCGTTGAATTAATATTTAGGTCATTTTCGTCCTCATTAGGCATATTCTTGTCCAATTAGGGTTTTTAACCAATCTTGTGCATCCAATAGGTGTGTTTGTGTCATTGGATGATCAATTAGGTCATTTTCGTCCTCCCTAGGCTTATTCTTGTCCAATTAGGGTTTTTAACCAATCTTGTGCATCCAATAACTTTGTTTGTGTCATTGAATTAATATTTAGGTCATTTTCGTCCTCCCTAGGCATATTCTTGTCCAATTAGGGTTTTTAACCAATCTTGCTTATCCAATAGGTGTGTTTGTGGCATTGGATGATCAATTAGGTCATTTTCGTCCTCCCTAGGCTTATTCTTGTCCAATTAGGGTTTTTAACCAATCTTGTGCATCCAATAAGTTCATTTGTGTCATTGGATTAACATTTAGGTCATTTTCGTCCTCCCTAGGCATATTCTTGTCCAATTAGGGTTTTTAACCAATCTTGTGCTTCCAATAGGTGTGTTTGTGTCATTGGATAATCAATTAGGTCATTTTCTTCCTCCCTAGGCTTATTCTTGTCCAATTAGGGTTTTTAACCAATCTTGTGCATCCAATAAGTTTGTTTGTGTCATTGAATTAATATTTAGGTCATTTTCGTCCTCCCTAGGCATATTCTTGTCCAATTAGGGTTTTTAACCAATCTTGTGCATCCAATAGGTGTGTTTGTGTCATTGGATGATCAATTAGGTCATTTTCGTCCTCCCTAGGCATATTCTTGTCCAATTAGGGTTTTTAACCAATCTTGTGCATCCAATAGGTGTGTTTGTGTCATTGGATGATCAATTAGGTCATTTTCGTCCTCCCTAGGCTTATTCTTGTCCAATTAGGGTTTTTAACCAATCTTGTGCTTCCAATAGGTGTGTTTGTGTCATTGGATGATCAATTAGGTCATTCTCGTCCTCTCTAGGCTTATTAATGTCCAATTAGGGTTTTTAACCAATCTTGTGCATCCAATGAGTTTGTTTGTGTCAATGAATTAATATTTAGATCATTTTCGTCCTCCCTAGGCATATTCTTGTCCAATTAGGGTTTCTAACCAATCTTGTGCATCCAATAGGTGTGTTTGTGTCATTGGATGATCAATTAGGTCATTTTCGTCCTCCCTAGGCTTATTCTTGTCCAATTAGGGTTTTTAACCAATCTTGTGCATCTAATAGGTGTGTATGTGTCATTGGATGATCAATTAGGTCATTTTCGTCCTCCCTAGGCTTATTCTTGTTCAATTAGGGTTTTTAACAAATCTTGTGCATCCGATAAGTTTGTTTGTGTCATTAAATTAATATTTAGGTCATTTTCGTCCTCCCTTGGCATATTCTTGTCCAATTAGGGTTTTTAACCAATCTTGTCCATCCGATAAGTTTGTTTGTGTCATTAAATTAATATTTAGGTAATTTTCGTCCTCCCTAGGCATGTTCTTGTCCAATTAGGGTTTTTAACCAATCTTGTGCATCCAATAGGTGTGTTTGTGTCATTGGATGATCAATTAGGTCATTTTCGTCCTCCCTAGGCTTATTCTTGTCCAATTAGGGTTTTTAACCAATCTTGTGCATCCAATAAGTTGAGTTGTGTCATTGGATTAACATTTAGGTCATTTTCGTCCTCCCTAGGCTTATTCTTGTCCAATTAGGGTTTTTAACCAATCTTGTGCATCCAATAGGTGTGTTTGTGTCATTGGATGATCAATTAGGTCATTTTCGTCCTCCCTAGGCTTATTCTTGTCCAATTAGGGTTTTTAACCAATCTTGTGCATCCAATAGGTGTGTTTGTGTCATTGGATTATCAATTAGGTCATTTTCGACCTCCCTATGCATATACTTGTCCAATTAGGGTTTTTAACCAATCTTTTGCATCCAATAGGTGTGTTTGTGTCATTGGATGATCAATTAGGTGATTTTTGTCCTCCCTAGGCATATTCTTGTCCACTTAGGGTTTTTAACCAATCTTGTGCATCCAATAATTGTGTTTGTGTCATTGGATGATCAATTAGGTCACTTTCGTCCTCCCTAGGCTTATTCTTGTCCAATTAGGGTTTTTAACCAATCTTGTGCATCCAATAGGTGTGTTTGTGTCATTGGATGATCAATTAGGTCATTTTCGTCCTCCCTAGGCTTATTCTTGTCCAATTAGGGTTTTTAACCAATCTTGTGCATCCAATAGGTGTGTTTGTTTCGTTGGATGATCAATTAGGTCATTTTCGTCCTCCCTAGGCTTATTCTTGTCCAATTAGGGTTTTTAACCAATCTTGTGCATCCAATAGGTGTGTTTGTGTCATTGGATGATCAATTAGGTCATTTTCGTCTTCCCAATGCATATTCTTGTCCAATTAGGGTTTTTAACCAATCTTGTGCATCCAATAGGTGTGTTTGTGTCATTGGATGATCAATTAGGTCATTTTCGTCCTCCCTAGGCTTATTCTTGTCCAATTAGGGTTTTTAACCAATCTTGAGCATGCAATAGGTGTGTTTGTGTCATTGGATAATCAATTAGGTCATTTTCGTCCTCCCTAGGCTTATTCTTGTCCAATTAGGGTTTTTAACCAATCTTGTGCATCCAATAGGTGTGTTTGTGTCATTGGATGATCAATTAGGTCATTTTCGTCCTCCCTAGGCTTATTCTTGTCCAATTAGGGTTTTTAACCAATCTTGGGCATCCAATAGGTGTGTTTGTGTCATTGGATGATCAATTAGGTCATTTTCGTCCTCCCTAGACTTATTCTTGTCAAATTAGGGTTTTTAACCAATCTTGTGCATCCAATAACTTTGCTTGTGTCATTGAATTAATATTTAGGTCATTTTCGTCCTCCCTAGGCATATTCTTGTCCAATTAGGGTTTTTAACCAATCTTGTGCATCCAATAAGTTCATTTGTGTCATTGGATGATCAATTAGGTAATTTTCGTCCTCCCTAGGCTTATTCTTGTCCAATTAGGGATTTTAACCAATCTTGTGCATCCAATAGGTGTGTTTGTGTCATTGGATGATCAATTAGGTCATTTTCATCCTACCTAGACTTATTCTTGTCAAATTAGGGTTTTTAATCAATCTTGTGCGTCCAATAAGTTCATTTGTGTCATTGGATTAACATTTAGGTCATTTTCGTCCTCCCTAGACATATTCTTGTCCAATTAGGGTTTTTAACCAATCTTGTGCATCTAATAACTTTGTTTGTGTCATTGAATTAATATTTAGGTCATTTTCGTCCTCCCTAGGCATATTCTTGTCCAATTAGGGTTTTTAACCAATCTTGTGCATCCAATAGGTGTGTTTGTGTCATTGGATGATCAATTAGGTCATTTTCGTCCTCCCTAGGCATATTCTTGTCCAATTAGGGTTTTTAACCAATCTTGTGCATCCAATAGGTGTGTTTATGTCATTGGATGATCATTTAGGTCATTTTCGTCCTCCCTAGGCATATTCTTATCCAATTAGGGTTTTTAACCAATCTTGTGCATCCAATAGGTGTGTTTGTGTCATTGGATGATCAATTAGGTCTTTTCGTCCTCTTTATGCTTATTCTTGTTCAATTAGGGTTTTTAACCAATCTTGTGCATCCAATAACTTTGTTTGTGTCATTGAATTAATATTTAGGTCATTTTCATCCTCCCTAGGCATATTCTTGTCCAATTAGGGTTTTTAACCAATCTTGTGCATCCAATAGGTGTGTTTGTGTCATTGGATGATCAATTAGGTCATTTTCGTCCTCCCTAGGCATATTCTTGTCCAATTAGGGTTTTTAACCAATCTTGTGCATCCAATAGGTGTGTTTGTGTCATTGGATGATCAATTAGGTCATTTTCGTCCTCCCTAGGCATATTCTTGTCCAATTAGGGTTTTTAACCAATCTTGTGCATCCAATAGGTGTGTTTGTGTCATTCGATGATCAATTAGGTCATTTTCGACCTCCCTAGGCATATTCTTGTCCAATTAGGGTTTTTAACCAATCTTGTGCATCCAATAGGTGTGTTTGTGTCATTGGATGATCAATTACGTCCTTTTCGTCCTCCCTAGGCATATTCTTGTCCAATTAGGGTTTTTAACCAAACTTGTGCATCCAATAGGTGTGTTTGTGTCATTGGATTATCAATTAGGTCATTTTCGTCCTCCCTAGGCATATTCTTGTCCAATTAGGGTTTTTAACCAATCTTGTGCATCCAATAAGTTGAGTTGTTTCATTGGATTAACATTTAGGTCATTTTCGTCCTCCCTAGGCTTATTCTTGTCCAATTAGGGTTTTTAACCAATCTTGTGCATCCAATAGGTGTGTTTGTGTCATTGGATGATCAATTAGGTCATTTTCGTCCTTCCTAGGCTTATTCTTGCCCAATTAGGGTTTTTAACCAATCTTGTGCATCCAATAAGTTGAGTTGTGTCATTGGATTAACATTTAGGTCATTTTCGTCCTCCCTAGGCTTATTCTTGTCCTATTAGGGTTTTTAACCAATCTTGTGCATCCAATAAGTTCATTTGTGTCATTGGTTTAACATTTAGGTCATTTTCGTCCTCCCTAGGCATATTCTTGTCCAATTAGAGTTTTAGACCAATCTTGTGCTTCTAATAGGTGTGTTTGTGTCATTGGATGATCAATTAGGTTATTTTCGTCCTCCCTAGGCTTATTCTTGTCCAATTAGGGTTTTTAACTAATCTTGTGCATCCAATAAGTTCATTTGTGTCATTGGATGATCAATTAGGTCATTTTCGTCCTCCCTAGGCATATTCTTGTCCAATTAGGGTTTTTAACCAATCTTGTGCATCCAATAGGTGTGTTTGTGTCATTGGATGATCAATTAGGTCATTTTCGTCCTCCCTAGGCTTATTCTTGTCCAATTAGGGTTTTTAACCAATCTTGTGCATCCAATAGGTGTGTTTGTGTCATTTGATGATCAATTAGGTTATTTTCGTCCTCCCTAGGCTTATTCTTGTCCAATTAGGGGTTTTAACCAATCTTGTGCATCCAATAGGTGTGTTTGTGTCATTGGATGATCAATTAGGTCATTTTCGTCCTCCCTAGGCTTATTCTTGTCCAATTAGGGTTTTAAACCAATCTTGTGCATCCAATAACTTTGTTTGTGTCATTGAATTAATATTAGGTCATTTTCGTCCTCCCTAGGCATATTCTTGTCCAATTAGGGTTTTTAACCAACCTTGTGCATCCAATAGGTGTGTTTGTGTCATTTGATGATCAATTAGGTCATTGTCGTCCTCCCTAGGCTTATTCTTGTCCAATTAGGGTTTTTAACCAATCTTGTGCATCCAATAAGTTTGTTTGTTTCATTGAATTAATATTTAGGTCATTTTCGTCCTCCCTAGGCATATTATTGTCCAATTAGGGTTTTTAACCAATCTTGTGCGTCCAATAGGTGTGTTTGTGTCATTGGATGATCAATTAGGTCATTTTCGTCCTCCCTAGGCATATTCTTGTCCAATTAGGGTTTTTAACCAATCTTGTGCATCCAATAGGTGTGTTTGTGTCATTGGATGATCAATTAGGTCATTTTCGTTCTCCATGGGCTTATTCTTGTCCAATTAGGGTGTTTAACCAATCTTGTGCACCCACTAAGTTGAGTTGTTTCATTGGATTAACATTTAGGTCATTTTCCTCCTCCCTATGCTTATTCTTGTCCAATTAGGGTTTTTAACCAATCTTGTGCATCCAATAAGTTCATTTGTGTCATTGGATTAACATTTAGGTCATTTTCGTTCTCTGTAGGCATATTCTTGTCCAATTAGGGTTTTTAACCAATCTTGTGTATCCAATAGGTGTGTTTGTGTCATTGGATGATCAATTAGGTAATTTTCGTCCTCCCTAGGCTTATTCTGGTCCAATTAGGGATTTTAACCAATCTTGTGCATCCAATAAGTTGAGTTGTGTCATTGGATTAACATTTAGGTCCTTTTCATCCTCCCTAGGCTTATTCTTGTCCAATTAGGGTTTTTAACCAATCTTGTGCATCCAATAGGTGTGTTTGTGTCATTGGATGATCAATTAGGTCATTTTCGTCCTCCCTATGCTTATTCTTGTCCAATTAGGGTTTTTAACCAATCTTGTGCATCCAATAACTTTGTTTGTGTCATTGAATTATTATTTAGGTCATTTTCGTCCGCCCTAGGCTTATTCTTGTCCAATTAGGGTTTTTAACCAATCTTGTGCATCCAATAGGTGTGTTTGTGCCATTGTATGATCAATTAGGTCATTTTCGTCCTCCCTAGGCTTATTCTTGTCCAATTAGGGTTTTTAACCAATCTTGTGCATCCAATAAGTTCATTTGTGTCATTGGATTAACATTTAGGTCATTTTCGTTCTCTGTAGGCATATTCTTGTCCAATTAGGGTTTTTAACCAATCTTGTGTATCCAATAGGTGTGTTTGTGTCATTGGATGATCAATTAGGTCATTTTCGTCCTCCCTGGGCTTATTCTTGTCCAATTAGGGTGTTTAACCAATCTTGTGCACCCACTAAGTTGAGTTGTTTCATTGGATTAACATTTAGGTCATTTTCCTCCTCCCTATGCTTATTCTTGTCCAATTAGGGTTTTTAACCAATCTTGTGCATCCAATAAGTTCATTTGTGTCATTGGATTAACATTTAGGTCATTTTCGTTCTCTGTAGGCATATTCTTGTCCAATTAGGGTTTTTAACCAATCTTGTGTATCCAATAGGTGTGTTTGTGTCTTTGGATGATCAATTAGGTAATTTTCGTCCTCCCTAGGCTTTTTCTTGTCCAATTAGGGTTTTTAACCAATCTTTTGCATCCAATAAGTTTGTTTGTGTCATTGAATTAATATTTAGGTCATTTTCGTCCTCCCCAGGCTTATTCTTGTCCAATTAGGGTTTTTAACCAATCTTGTGCATTCAATAGGTGTGTATGTGTCATTGGATGATCAATTAGGTAATTTTCGTCCTCCCTAGGCATATTCTTGTCCAATTAGGGTTTTTAACCAATCTTGTGCATCCAATACGTGTGTTTGTGTCATTGGATGATCAATTAGGTCATTTTCGTCCTCCCTATGCTTATTCTTGTCCAATTAGGGTTTTTAACCAATCTTGTCCATCCAATAAGTTGAGTTGTGTCATTGGATTAACATTTAGGTCATTTTCATTCTCTCTAGGCTTATTCTTGTCGAATTAGGTTTTTAACCAATCTTGTGCATCCAATAAGTTCATTTGTGTCATTGGATTCACATTTAGGTCATTTTCGTCCTCCCTAGGCATATTCTTGTCCAACTATGGTTTTTAACCAATCTTGTGCGTCCAATAGGTGTGTTTATCTCATTGGATGATCAATTAGGTCACTTTGATCCTCCCTAGGCTTATTCTTGTCCAATTAGGGTTTTTAACCAATCTTGTGCATCCAATAAGTTCATCTGTGTCATTGGATTAACATTTAGGTCATTTTCGTCCTCCCTAGGCATATTCTTGTCCAATTAGTGTTTTTAACCAATCTTGTGCATCCAATAGGTGTGTATGTGTCATTGGATGATCAATTTAGGTCATTTTCGTCCTCCCTAGGCATATTCTTTTCCAATTAGGGTTTTTAACCAATCTTGTGCATCCAATAGGTGTGTTTGTGTCATTGGATGATCAATTAGGTCATTTTCGTCCTCCTAGGCTTATTCTTGTCCAATTAGGGTTTTTAACAAATCTTGTGCAGCCAAATAGTTCATTTGTGTCATTGGATGATCAATTAGGTCATTTTCGTCCTCCCTAGGCATATTCTTGTCCAACTAGGGTTTTTAACCAATCTTGTGGATCCAATAGGTGTGTTTGTGTCATTGGATGATCAATTAGGTCATTTTCGTCCTCCCTACGCTTATTCTTGTCCAATTAGGGGTTTTAACCAATCTTGTGCATCCAAATATGAGTGTTTGTGTCATTGGATGATCAATTAGGTCATTTTCGTCCTCCCTAGGCTTATTCTTGTCCAATTAGGGTTTTAAACCAATCTTGTGCATCCAATA